>WYDI02042290.1:0-10306 GCA_009867235.2 Psittacus erithacus
GCTGAAAGTCAAAAAACACAGCACTGCACCAGCTACTAAGAAGGAGAAAAATGACTGCTACTGCTGAACCCAGGACATGTCTATAATGATATTTTTCTTAAATAGCATTTTTATGCTTAGATCTCAAAGCACTTAAAGAACACCCACTTCAAAGAAGCATGTTTTAAGAATGAACACAAAAGATATTTGGTTATGTAGGCTAAACACAGATGGTTAATGGCGGAAGACAGAACTAAGAATGTAGACACAGTTGCTCAGAATGACAAGTGGAAGAAGATGAAACAGAAAAAGTCAGAAGAAATCCTGAGATGTAGCCCTGAAAAAGCAAATAAGGAGCTCAAACCTCAGTTATATAATGATTTCTTAAAATCCAGTCTTGCCAAACAGACATGTGGTTTATATGAAAAGTAAATGCATTCCCAAGGTTTGAGGGAGATAGAGAAAAAAAATTAAAGAAAAAAAAAATCACAGAACAAATGAATCGGTAACATTTTTAGAACGTGGTGTTTGTTCTCTTGGCTCTTTTTCGAATTTAAGCTAAGTCATTAAACAAGGCAACCATTTGACAGTTCTGCAGCTTTCCAAGATAAATTTGTGATTAATCCATGTTGCAAAAGACAGGCATCTCTCTCCAAAAACGTTCCTAAGTACTCACATTGGCAGTGTGTGTGGGGATGCAAAGGACCAAAACAACAACTATTATTTTTTCTGCCAGGGTACATTAAAGTGTACAGAGTAATATCAGAAACCCAGATTTGCTGTATGACTCCAACAGTGATTCTGACCTCTGTATGCTCTGGGCACAGAAGCACAAGATTCACCCCCAAATGGAGAAATCTTGAGAAGGAAAGATCACTGAAAAATTCTCAAGCCTTGCAAACCACCATGCCACAGTCTTCTTGGCACTGGACATATATTAAGTAATGAACTTGAATTGTTACATTAGTAATGGTGTTTGCTTATAATAAAGACTTCTCAGATTCTTAGAGGCTGTAGTTAAAAAATATATAGTAAACCAGACCAGTTATAAATAGAACCACTTACCAGGATATATTAAATCTACTTTCATTTGTAACAACCTTTGCAAAGTTTTCATGTAGTCATGCAGGTCTTCAATTACTGTTGTTCCTTCCCCTAAAATGCAGTCACCGGAAAATACAGCATTTTCTTCTTCTAGATGTAAAGCCATATGATCATCAGTGTGTCCAGGCGTATATAAAACTCTGTTTAAAAAAGAACAGAAAGCATAAGCTTTTCATACAGCATATGCACTTCATTTTCAGAAGCTAGAAACAAATAATGAAATCATACACTTAGAAAGTAGCCCACAAACAGTAAAATATAGACCAAAAAAAGCTGAAATGTCAACATAAACAGGGTACTGCTTTGTCTAATCCCAGTCTATTTTCCTACACCATGTAGAGAATAAATCTCAAACCTGCTTTTACTTGTGTGACACATCATAATGAAAGTGCATTAAAGGAGCTGGCTAGCCATGTAGAATTTGTGTTATAAAGGGCTTTACTCTGAAGCCTTAAAAAATTAAAATTGGCATGTCATTTCCAGATTGAAATGTGTGAAACTCTTGACATACACCTTGCACTCAGCAAAAGAGGGTAAGGATGACAGTGTCTATTCTTTTAGAAATTAACTATAAACTGTCAGATCCAATGCAGATGAAGTTCTGTCTCCCAAAATTTATTTTTCCCTGAAAGCCCCATGACAGAGTGGAGCTGTTAAACATAACAAGGAATCATGGTCTTCTAGCTGTTCTATGTGCAGGTCATTAAACATCAATGGTAAGGATTTAGGACCTCACAGCTTGAATAAGTACTGCATTAGAATGAAGCAAAGGGTGAATGGGCAGCTGATATGAGCTTCTAAGGAGCTGTACTGTAGTGTCCCTTCATTGTAACTTTTGAAAGGCAGAAGGCTTCATGATGAAGTTGATTCAAACTGAAAGTAACACAACTCAGACCTACATCACTGCTGAAATTAATCAGAATCATCATGTTAATGGCAGATGCATCAAAGCAATGATCAGGAACTGACATATTTGGTGTCAAGCATCGTGTAGAGGCCAACAGTATACATGCTAAAACAACACCCAACCACATTAGTAGAGGGGTGGGAGGTCAGAAGCACAGCACTACCTGATGTAATGACTTCCAGCTCTTACTGAATACTGAGTTCACCAGAAAGCAGGTGAGCCAACACCCTGCAGAGGCAACATAAAAATCAAGTTTGTGGGTTGCTTCATCATGCCTTGGCAGGAAGTGGTATCCTCCAGTTTCTGATGAAACTTAACCACTAACATGGAAAAAAACAAATGAAAAAGAACCCAACACCGCCTGGCACACCTTGAAAACTTGAAGGTGGATAACCAAAATCTACAATGCAGTTATTGGTTATTTTGGAGCCACTGGTGGATCTAACCATATCCTTAAAATGCTTACAGAATTAACAATTAACATACCTGCTTTTAACCAAGCATAAAGTTTGATTGCACTACCCCAAATCTCAAGATGTGCCACCTCTGTCTTACTTAGATTCAAATTTAACAAATTGGTTTTGATCTCTAAATTGATTTTGTCCAAACATGCCACTAAGGCTAGTGATAGGTCTGCAATATTCAATATAATACTCTCTATGTTGTTGCTTAGGTGCTTGTTTGTTTGTTTTGCTTTCTTTTTTTCACACTAACAAAATAAAATGCTTTTGGTCAAATACATCCTTCAATATATTTTTTCTTCCAATTAGCCAACAGGTATATTCTACAAGTGGAGTATAATTCACATAGAAACTGAGGAAAACAAGCAAGATTTGTCCTTAGAAGAGTAATGCCTTGTTAATGAAAGAAGTCTGGTAACAGAATGGTCCAATCTTTTCAGCGTGTGTGTTTGTGTGAGGCCAAGTGGCTTTCTACTTCACATTCATTCAAGCTAACAAGACAGGCAATATGCTTTCTGGGAAGATGCCCTCCTGAACTGGCACCCTACAAGAACCTGAGAGGTTAAAGGTTTAAGATTTAACGTTTCATGTATGTTTTTGTATCATTTTGGGAAATATTTTAAAACTAAAAAGAAAGGCATGCCAAATAATCCATCCAGACTACAATACACTTCCCAAATGTATCAATTTTAATAATAATTACTCATCTGAGAGTGATGAGAAAGTAAGTAAAAGCCTACTTAATTTTTCTGGAGAAAATATTTTTAAGGGAAATGTTTTTAATTTATCTGCTAAAGAAAAACTAAAGGCTAATTCCTGATAATCTTCATGCATAAAAATAATTTCTTTGTATAAACATACCCTGCTACATCATGATAGGAAGTCTACACACCTAAGTGTAGAAAAGACTAGATGTATGGCTTGACAATCATTAGGATACATATATATGTCAGAATTCTGAAGAAAAAACATGATCCGGCAAACTTGCAGAAATTGGTGTTTACCTGAGTGTGGCTCCTTCTGTCTGCACCACATCTCCCTCTTTAAGATAAAAATATTCATGTCCTCCTCTTATATTTTCTTCACGGTGAGGGACACGAGGAAGCTTACTGATGCGATAAGCTGAGTCTATTTAAAAAAAGCAAAGAAAATGATCTGTCACTAACAAAGCTTAATTATTATACAGTATGAATACAAAACTTGAAACAAGAAATTCGGCAGAGTAACTTTGTTTACAAAGCAATTTTTTTCCAGAGCCACAAACACTGAATAGTGAAAGCCACTGAATCCGAACACTGTACTCTGTACGAGCCGCAATTTTGAAGACAAAAAAGCACAAATACTGAAGAAATGTCAAGAATTACTACAGTTTACAAATCTTGACCCATCAAGAGCCAAACCCCACAAGTTTCTATGACAACGCATTTCTGTGCTCACATTCTGCATTACAATTCACAGAAGCACCATTCAACATTTGCCTAACACTGGATGGAGGCTTTGATTTGCAACTTTTCTCAGTGTCTGCCATCCTCACCTGTACATGAACTATGAATACCTTGGTTGGAACAGCTACAGAGAGCAACCCAGAAAGTTTTTTATATCCTTTGCTAGCCTTTACAACCATGCTCATGGGTTGACAAGATCAAAACCCTCACAAAGGCATCAACGCTGTTTTAATGCCTACGCTTCTTTGTAGACAAACTCCTGGCAACTTCACAAACTCTGATGAAGCCTGTGACAAAGCTTGTAACAAAGTCCAAGACACTAAGAACTGCCACATTATCCATTCTGCTTATTCTCCTGCCAGATACTAAAGCAGAAACCTCTCTGTTTATCAACAGTAAATAGACATTTTTAGATCAGAATTTACCTGCAAACTGCCGTACCTGCTTTCTTCTCTTGATCTGAGGCCTATGAATTTGTCAGCAATTACTAACGGTCTGCTGTAAGGAATCTCGAAGTTACGCACAGTTTTTTTTTTAGAGATTATGTTATTTTTTTTTTTCACACAGGAAAAATAATGGTCAATTTGTCATTACTGTCAATATAGAAAGGAATGAGTATCCAGTTTTTCTCTTATCTCTTAATACCATGGAAACTGCTGATGTTAAATTAGGGTCTCAATATTTACATGTAAGAAAAAATCACTATAAAAGTATGCATAAAAGTTGAAGAAAAACTGCCACTACAATATTCAGATGATCTGCTGCTCTTATTCTATACACTGCAGCAGTATCATGAAATTACATGTAGTTTATATGGAGATTCTAGAAGAATAAACTACCTGATTTGCACAGAAGCACTCAGTAAAAGTTTTTTTCGCTACCACACATCTATCATTTTCAATAATACTTGAAATCTCTGGCCTACCATTAGGGATGTTTTCGCAGATATCAGATATTCCACCAACGTGATCATAATGCCAGTGTGTCACTAAAATTTCTTGAATTGAGATGTTGAATTCTGACAGTGCCTGCTTTAAACAGCCAATATATTCAGGAGTACTCGGCTGCCCAGTGTCAATAAGGACTCTTCTACACACGGACAAAAGAAAAGAGAAAAAAACCCAAACAGTGAGATAGTTCCTTGTGCTCATGTGACAGTTAGTGTTACATTACATAGCAATGTGGTAGTCAAGGATGCCTCCATATTTCACACACCCTCCCTGACATTCCACCGCACCAGTGACACAGCAATTTACAAAGGAGGAAAAATAAATAATAAATAAACTTAGACCACACATTTCCAGCTTCAGGACGAGCCACTGGAGCCACCGTTTAGCACGGCCTGGGAGGCCTGAGGCGAGGCACCCAGCGCTTTTCCTCACGAACTCCCTCGCCCGGCCGCGGGTCCACACCCCACCCGTCCAAACCACCTTCTAGAACCGATCACAGAGACTTAAGGCTGTAATATTTGTTTTCTTCTCCTCCTTTTTACCCTCATTAAGAGATTTCGGAACAGCCAGAGGCAGCGCACAGGCCTTAAGCGGGGCAAGAAGCAAGGGGATCGGGCGGCCGCCCGGTCGTTACCTGGAGCCGGTGCCCACCAAATAGGTGTTGGTGCCCTGCAGAGTCATGGGCCCCGGGTTGCAGCCCAGCACCCGCACCACGCGCGACGAGAGCTGCTCGATGCGCGGCAGCAGCGACACCATCTCTGCAGTGGCGCTCGACAAATAAACCTTCCCCCTTCCCCGCCGCCCCGCTCCCGTCTCCGCTTACACCGACACCGAGGGTGAGAAGACGGAAGTCACTATTCCCCCTGCTCCGCCTCTCAACGCCGGACGCGGGGCCTTCCGCCCGGTTGTGAGGCGGTGTTGCCCGGTCGTTGCCGGGGCCGGGAGGCGGCGGTTTTCGGTTAAAAGCGGCTGCCAGGAGCGCCTCAAACATTGTGGTAATTCGGTGGAATAAAGGCGATACTTTTCTTTGGCTGGTCGATGCCTCGCTGCTGCCCTGGGAGAGGCAAGTCTGGGCTCTGCTGGCTTCTAAAGCCGCAGGAATTTGTTGTAGTGACAGCTGCATCTTCTGTATATTCTGAGAACACTCCCACTTGACAGCATATATAGGAGTTATATATGCTCCTGTGTGTCATATAAGAGCTCTCTAGGTTTCAGCATTTTAAAGAAAAATGGGGAGCTGCTGGAGGGTGTTCCAGTGAAAGGACACTGCAGTGATGAAGGGATTGGATATCTCTCATGTGAGGAAGGGCTGAGAGAGCTGGGACTGTCCAGCCTGGAGAAGGCTCACGAGGGATCTTGTCAATGTATCTAATGCCTGAAGGGATGATACATAAAAGATGGAGTCAAGTTCTGCCACAGGACCATTGTCTCTGGTCTTCTCACAGGGCCCAGTGACAGAACCAGGAGGCAATGGGTGCAATCTGTAACACAGGAGGCACCCTCTGAATGTTAGGAAACACTTATTCACTGTGAGGGTGACTGAGCACTGGCACAGGTTCTCCGAGGAGGTTATGGAATCTCCATCCTTGCTGATACTCAAAACCTGTCTGGACATGGTCCTGCGTAACTGGTTCTAGGTGGCCCTGCTTGAGCAGAAGGGTTGGATAAGATCATCTCCAGAGGTTCCTTCTAACCTCAAACATTCTGTGACTTTGTGAAATTTTGTCAATGTCATCCAAACAGTAATACTGTGTTTGCAAACAGCATTCATTCTAGAGCCTGCGACTTGCTGAAATTCACCTTTTTAGCTTTGCAGTGTCCCCTCTGAAACCCCTGATTAATTGCCTTTCAACTGGCATTGTTAGAGAAATTAGAGCAGACTTGTTCTCTCCTTAAAGTACCTGCAAATGAAGAATAAAGATAATTTAACCTGAAATCAGAGCAGATAATATTTGTGTGAGCAACTTTACCAATATTAGAATTTCAAATATTATCTGATTGTTTTATACCTATATCAGATCCTATATATTACCTGTAACAAATAAATGTAAATTTATAAGGTGATCATAGCAATACAAAGTACAAAAAGGTGTTTGGTTATAGCAAATTTTTGTTTAAATGGTGTTTCTTTGTATGAAAATAGAGTTGCAACCCTTATATGACATCTGGGGCCATTCTTAGGATTTGCCTGGGCAAACAGAACAGATTCCTACTGCCTTCTGAAGGGGCAGAAATTCCTAAACATGACCTTGATAGACAAACTTCCAAAAGACTTGTTAGACAAACAACTCTGAGTACAGCATGTAACTGAAAAACAAAACTACGTGGCTTCAACAGGACTTTGTATCTTCGTGAAATTTCAAAGTTTTAATTTTCTGGTCTGCTTACATGCTAGTGTGGGAAAGTAATACCAGCAGTAGATGCTGGGAGATGAGCTATTAAAGTCTTCAGCATACTAACAAAGGTCTGTATCTTGCCTTGCATGACAAACTGGTGTTCCCCACTCTAACACTACATCTCTTTTCTCCTTCCCCTATTGCAGGTTCTCAATCTGCCACAGATCCACCTGATGTGTTTGGCTTCCTGGGGAGTGCGAGGCAGGGGGGCAGCTCTGAGGCAGGCCCTGCTACCTGCCTAGCCATGCTGTGCTTGCTAGTGTTGACTCCCAACTCCTGATTTTCAGATGGCCTGCAAAGTCAGAGAACAAATGGTGCCTTTCAGGTGCCTGGTCAGACAGCAGTGCTGCATCTTCACTGTCCAAGGGCCAACGGGAGCTGGGGCTTGTCCCTAGGTTGTTTCCTCAGTTCTAATTTAGCTATAATTAGTACACTTATAGTGCTAGCTAATTCTTCAGCTGCACAAACAGTGTTCATTACCTTGCAGACACCCATTCAGCCAAAGAGTGATACACAAGAGGCCTGCTGCCAGTATGGGTTGCAGGCCTATAGTATGCAGCAATTAAATAAATCTACTCCTGGGCATGGACTTCGATTGCAGCTGTTAGTTGCCAGGCATCACAAAAGCCACAAACAGAAACTCTGCCACAGTACAGGAGAGGCCCATCCCTATATTTAGGCCTCCAAGCCGATTTCTTTGATTTATCTGGTAGACCAAAATTTTACTTGAGTTGTAAACCCATTGCATATATTTTTTTATTTACAAGCTCATCAAAGCATGAACTACAGATAACAGAAAGGATGTTTCAGGTCAAACGAAAGAGGCCTTTTTGTGTGCAGGTATGCTGCTGAAGTGAGCAACACTCCAATACACAATATTCCAGTCTCTTCCCGTATAATTTTCCTGTATACTGTTTTATAAGAAACTGTGGCTAGACCTGAACTTACCTAATCATGAGGTGCAATATTACACTGGTTTTGTAGCATGCGTACACTAATTTGGTGGTACATTCAACCCATTTTCAGCCTGTAGGTAAAGTTTAGCTATTGTGTCACTAGAAGAAGGTATTACCTAAGCAAAGGTTTCCCATTCTAAGAAAAGTGGTTTCCCATTTCTAAGAAATTCTAAGAAAATTTTGAAAAGTTAGGGATTTCTGAACTGATTTACATGAAGTTGTCAGGTCATTGATAACTCAGAAGCAGCATGATGCCAGTTATATATATAACATCACAAGATTTTTTCCACTAGATTAAAAACTGTTTAGGGAATTGAAGACTCGGTCCCCAGGGAACGCTTAGTGCGACTATCATTGTCCTCTACGAAAAGAGTAAGTTTTCCGGCGTTAGGTAAGAGTTATGAATTTGTTTCGCCCGTAGATGGCAGCAGTGGGTGCTTTTGAATAGTGAAGTGCAGGTTCTACGATCATCGTATCTTGTGCAAGCTCATGGGTTTAAAAACCTGTTATTTCTCTTATAATACGGGGTTAACAGGCACGTAGTGAATGTCTTGCTATTATAGTCTGTAATGTGGTACAAGAAAATATGTGTGTATACCCTCAAGTTCTTTTGGTTCACTGACTGGTTTATGTTGTTAAGACAAAAATTTGAGGGGAAAAATCATAGAATCATAGCTATTCTGAGGCAGGGAATGTTAAAAAAAAACAAAACCAAAAAAACTAAAGTGGGGTTTCTGGTGCTAGACCATGTGATATTTGGTGGAGAACTGAATTTCTACAACTGTGAGAGTCACAAAAGGCAGTTTGGCATTTCTGAAAATCCCACAAGGTCACTGCATTTTTTAGGACCTTTGAGTACTGGCATTGGAGTAATTAATGAAAAAGCAGATGAATCTGTTACACTGAGCAGAAGCCATCAGTCAACACATTATTTCAAATCATACATTTTCTTCTGTAACTTCCATAAATACTAATGGCAGAAACATTCATTGACTGCAAAGCTTAAGTAGAAAAAGTAAAACACACAAGGAATCTTCAAAAATCCCAAGGTTTTTCAGCTTAGTGTTTCATCCTGTTTATTTCTATGCTAGTCCTAGTGAGTACCTTAGTTTCCAGTGTCTGGAATAAGTCAACTGTTCCAAAGATAAAATATACAATGTCCTGTTAACACTAATCAAAGCAGAGAAAAAAGGTCCTTCTTACCCTGTTTGGAAGCAAATAACAGGATCTGCACTGAATACTATAGGAGTTCTGTCACAATTTGGTGATGTGCTTTCTATGGTGGCAAGTCTAACTAGAAAACAAATAATTAATCCAGACAGTAATTTAGCTCATAAACTGCTTGATTTACACTCCAAGAATGAGCTACATAAAGCTTTTTTCTCTCTCACTGTAGCAGGGTTTTTGTCATTTTTTAATAATAACAATGGTCACAACAGTGAGTTTGTGACTTGGCTGATTTAAGATTCTCTCCTTTAAAGCCGTAGGAGCTTAGTCACTATTTGGGCAAATAGCTTGCAATGCCTACTACAAATTTAAGAAAGCTGAGGTGGAACTGTAAGAATTTAAAGTATATACCAGACTCAGTATATAATGTATTTATTGCTCTGCTGGTAAATTATGTATATTTTTATATTTCAGGCAGAACATATCTCAGATGACCAAAATTCTTCAAACATAATGGAATGATAATCATTGACAGATCAATAGTGATTTTTTAAGATTTGAAAGAACCCTCTGTTGTAATGGAAGGCAGTTGCTTTTGAAATCTGCCCAGACCCATGGAGAGGGGCGGTCTTGGTAAAAGCTGCTAAATGTAGGTAGTCTAGTCCACAGTCAGTTTGCCGGAGTTTTGTCTTGTCTGCAGCTACCCTTGCAATCTCATCCATAGAGTCAAGTGAAGACTGTGAAGAACCAGTGGCTCAGTCCATTACAGTGGATTTTCTGCAAGCGGAACCATCAAGACAGAGGAATTTAAAACAGGATGAGCATGATGAATCACTTTTGCTTTTCTCGGCAAAGATTACATAGGTTGTCCTGGGTTCAGCAGTAGCAGTCATTTTTCTCCTTCTTAGTAGCTGGTGCAGTGCTGTGTTTTTGATTTTTGG
>WYDI02042291.1:0-41823 GCA_009867235.2 Psittacus erithacus
GGTGACATGGTTTAGTGGGAGATGTGTCTGCCCATGGCAGTGGGGTTTGGAACTAGATGATCTTAAGGTCCTTTCCAACCCTAACTATTCTATGATTCTATGTAAGACAATGTTCACTTGATGTGTCTGTTATTTGTTCAATGAGCTCCTGTCCCTTCATCACCATCCATAGCATTCCTTGCTGAAAGAGTGTCACCATCTTGGGTATCACAAAGCAAAATATACCCTAGCAGAACAAAACAACCTGCTCTGATCCAAGTTCTCAGCTGAAGAAGAAAACACAAGAAGTCTTCCTGAAGATTTCAGTATGGCTTTTTATCTCATGTGGATGTGGATGAGGTGACAGTGACAGCCGCCAGTGCAGAACTTCAAGACAGATGGGCATGGGTGGTGGGAAACATACCAGTACCATCACATCTGCAGCCATGGGAAGTAAAACTGTAGTCTGGTACTCTGGTAGCACCCGAGGAAGATGCCTGGGTCACTCTGGTTGCTGGCATTACCAGAGTTAGGTCACCTTGGTTATGCTTATCAATCTCAATTAAGTGCAGTGTTAGTTCCATGGAATTTGTGGAACATGAAGTAAAAGGCATGTATATGAAAAAACTTAGGTCATTTTAGGTATTCTAATGATCCTTTAAAGGATTCCTGAAGTAATTATGGGTGTTTGAGTTTGTTGGTTTTGTGGGTGTGGGTTTCTTTTTCTTTCACCAAGACTAAGATGTATTGAGAACATTTTGCAAGCATAAAAATTCTCAGTTTCTGTTGTTTATAATTGTAACATAAAAATGTGTTTTATGACTTCTACAGTATGTGAATGGAAAGATTTCTTGTGTTGTAATTAGTATTTTACTGTTTTCACTTAGTTGACTTATGACTTTATTTGGCTTTTAATGCTGAATTACTTAGTATTCATTTGTCCATATTTGAAAGACTTTGGACTAAAAAATAATTTTTCAGCATTTGAGTTATACTTTCAACCTGGATTGGTCTGTAGATGAAAGGCTTTGCATGTGAAAAATTAATAAAGACTGAGCACCTTTAGAATCATAGAATAGTTAGAGTTGGAAAGGACCCTAAGACCATCAAGTTCCACCCCCCCCGCCATGGGCAGGAACATGTCACACTAAAGCATGTCACCCAAGGCTCTGTCCAACCTGGCCTTGAACGCTGCCAGGGATGGAGCATTCACAGCTTCCCTGGACAACCCATTCCAGTGCCTCACCACCCTTACAGTAAAGAACTTCCTCCTTATATTCAATCTAAACTTCCCCTGTTTAAGTTTTAACCCGTTACATTTCTTTGTTGAAATGCTCAGATTTCTGTAGGCAAAGCTGCTCACAATGTATGCATAAACCAGTCTGAGGGTGTCTGAAAATGTAACTATTTGAGAATCCTTTAGTACAAAGGAGAAAGTATTTAAATTTATTTTTTAATGTTTTTTAGTATTTGATTTGTTTCCTTTAGCATGGCCAGCGTTTGGTGATAATGTTAGCACAGTTGGTCAGCGTTTGAACTGTGGCAACAGGTGTGGAGATTATGAGAACAAGAAGCCAGAAGTGTCACGTACTACTTTTCAAAGTCAAGATATGGAACACCAAAGAAATTATAAGCATTCAAAAGGTTCGTGAGTTTGCCGTATCACTGTTCATCTGAGCTCTCATGTCAAAAACTGAGTTTGTGTAGTCTTCTGTAAACCAGGCTGTATAGAAAATGCATTTCAAGTATGGTTTCCTCATTAATAGTCTTTATGCTGCCAAGTTGGGTTTTTTCCTGACATTAACTGAAATTAGACTGCCAATTAAAATTAAAAGTCAGGTGATAGTACGTGGCATGGAAAAAAAGACCAAGTTGTTATGTATCTCAGTCTGAATAAATGGACAGCTTTGAAATAAGTTTGGTTTTAAATTACTCTGTTAATTGGTAAAATTAAGGAACTTAAATTATTACACTGGGCATTTTATTTTTAACTATGTCATTCTAATGCATCTAGGAGCTACTGTCCTCTACCTAAGTCAGTTTAAGGAGCACATGGTTTCACTGTCTCTTGTTCACAGCTCCCTAAAAGTGGTGAAAATAGATATCAAATAATTATGTTTTAGTGACCAATAAAAAATTAAATAAACATTGTATAATGAAGATCTTTGTCCCAGTAAAACTTTTTGTTTTCTACATATCTTGTTTCAACATTAAGCATGGACAGTTTTGTCTGGTTTATAGGAATGGTGAAGCTGAGCAATGGAAGTAAACTTTATAATCAGATCTGTAAATCCTAAACAAAAAAACCCAGAACACCACCACCTGCTTATCCTGTGATGCCTGTAAAATGCTGGGTTTTAATGTAAAATTGAAGTTTTTATTTGGACTTGAAGCTAAGGTTAGGACAGAAGGTTCTGATCTGGGGGTAGGTTCCAAAGAGACCTTTGCATTGTCATACAGCATTGTATGTCAGTTATGGTCTAAAACAGAATTGCTCGTGAAGCTTCAAGTTTATATTCAAGAAAATCCCAAAAGACCAATTCTGACCTTTCTTGGATTTTATATCTTGGAACATTCAGACACCTATGATCGGGTTTGTGGGAGGACAAAGTAACATGTTCAAGAGAAACCCTTCTTGACTTACCTTTCTGCTCGTAAAGCATAGAAAAGAGAGCTCCAAAATTAAAACTATGGAATCAGATAATTTGTAAAGTAAAGAGCTATCTGCCAGACTCTTACCTATGATTGTTTTTGGCAAACTAAAGCCTGAGATGAGAGCATAAAGCATAACAGAGTTGTCAAGAGTCCGAAGTTGTTGAGATGCTGCAGCTTGCCTGGTAAAGGGCATTTTGCAGCAGCCGTGGGTGTAGATGGTGGGCTCTCAGTTTACCAGAATACTTCTCAGCTGAGATGGTTCAGTAGTCCCCTGACTTCATTTCTGCACGTTCTGATAGAAAGTAAGTAATCAGGCTCTGCTAAATCGTCTTTTCTGTTTAGAAATTTCAGATGAACCAGATTAAATAGCAAATGTAAATTGTGCCCTTCTTTTGTCACAAAGTATAATTTTTACTTGCAACTAGTGCAGCCAATATAGAAGTACGTAATACATGTCATCCACTTCAGTGGACAATTTAAGGGACTGCTCATTTAGATGAGAAACAGCATTAAGTGCTGCTTGGGAGAAAATATTTTAGCAAATTCTGTTATGATTCAGTTGTGCTGAATCATGTAAGAAACAGTGCTGTCCTTCCAGTAACTGAGTTAGGACCTTCTGGGTTGGTTTTTTTTTCAGTGGAATAAGTTGTCTTAAAAGTCCTCTTGCAAACATTTGTTTTCTTTATGATCTTTTAGCAGCAATTTTGTTTGCTATATGCTTTCCATGGTTTTGGGAGTATAAATGTTTAATAATTCCTCTTCAGTAACTTGCAAATATACTGATTCATTAAAGCGATAACTTTAGATGTCAGTGTATAACATTTTAGAAGAATAAAACATGTACCAAAGCGTAAACTACATTGTTTATTTTATGTGATTTATTTTTTTTTTCAGGTCTTGCAGAGCCAGAATCTAGTTTTCCACAGACAAACAATCTAGAGCTCATCTCACAAAGTTTCCCGTCTGAAGATGCAGTTGTAATTGTTGGTAAAGGTATTACAAAACCAAAATTATCTCTTACATCTCATAATGTTGTTAAACTGAAGGAAGATGTACCTTTATAGAGTGGGAAAAGGGAAAATAGATTCTGTACATTTTAGATTGTGAACAATCTCCAGTTTAAATGGGAATATAAAGAATTGCACTTGAAAGTTTTGCAGTTACTCGATATGCTGTTCTATTCCAACAACAAAGAATAGCAGCATGTTATGAAGATTAGGTCTTGATTCCAGTCCAGTGTGCCCTCGTGTACATACATCCACCCTACTAGAATAAAGTAAGAGTAGTTACGGGTGGAGATTGGCACTAATAGTATAATAGCAGTGATTTATCTTCTTGAATTACTTTTGGTTTTCTTTAGGCTTTACTAAGTTCTGCTGAATAAAATGGTTATTTTGGTGAGAGCACAACATGATATGCCTTTCAGGTGTATCTGGAAATCCTCCTGTACGAGCGCACAGACAGTCTCTAGCATGTATAGCAAATGGAGATGACCAAGCTTTGAATGAGACGAGTGAGCTGTCATCAGGTACCTGTGGGAGAAGCATCCAGCAGAACAGAGCTTCTCATTTCTACATTGAAAATGAAGAAGAAGTAGTAAGAATTTCAGAACTTTTTTATTGTCTTGCTTCCTGGTTTTATGTGTATGAATACAGTTCAATACAGTTTTGTAGTCTGTATGTTGCGGAGAACAGGAGTTTGATTAAAATAGCCTATAGCCAGCAAGCTGCTTCTCCCTGCTTTTTCTTTTTGGTTCCACTTGGATATAATAGCAAATTGCTGTGTCAGAAGCTTCCCACCTAACTTGGACGTCTCTGGGAGAAAGGCTGCAGGAGGTAATGAAGCTGGAAAATGTCCTTTTTGACTCCCCACAGCGCATGGAAATGTGGAAGGAAGAAGTGGCTGGTTTTGATCATGTCTTTTTTTTTTCAATGGATGTGTTAATCTGGCTCCATTTATAATTTTTTACTAAGTGTTACTAAGTTTTCATGAGGAACTGCAAAAGTCTTAAACATGTAAAAGAGTAGGGACAGATCACACTGTTAAAAGACCACTGTCAAAAACAAAACCACAGCAACCCTGTGTGCTTAAATGTGAATTAGCCCAGCCTGTGTATTCGTTAACTGAAACTCCAGGAAACAACACAATGCTGCCAAGGAATAGAAGATCTTTTCTCATAGACCTTAGTTCTCTCACTATTCAGATATTCTAGAGTAAGTGATTATTTCCCTTAAATGTTTAACCCTGGAACGTTGCTTCTTTTTGCCTATAGGACCACTTACTGTGCAGAAAGCACGCATTCAGTGCTTTTTGGGATTGGATTTAATATTTGTGTGAATAATTTCCTTTTGCTCTGTAGAATAATGGTGAAAATAATAATTTTCCATGCTTACCTTAGACAATGTAACCGGGTGAATTATTGAGTAATTTGTGAATTATATTGCATATTATAATGGGTGAATTAATTTTTTGCAGAATAAAGTTACCTTGTCAAAATCTGCCCAGGATAAGATGAAGCGAAATAGAAGACAAGAAAAAGAATACAATCATAAAGAATATCAGGAAGTCACAGACCTCGGAGGAAAGGATCAAAAACCTTGGGAAAATCTTGAACCAAATGGACCAGAGATAATGACAGCAGAAAGTGAGAATCAGTGTTTGTTTTGAATAATACACTTTTCAATGCTGCTGAAATGCAAATGAAAATTCTGTGATAACTACAAAAAAATCGTGACTGTTTAGTGTGAATAGGGTATTACTAGAATTAGTTTTACACTGTAGTTTACTGTTCAGTCATTTGTTGTCAGCCTTATAAAGCAAATGGTGGAGAGTAAAGTGCTTATGGGAAATATTTGAAAGACTAGTTAAGAAAAAATTCGGAAAACAAATTAGGACTCGAAATACTTGTGGAGTTTTGGGTTTTTTTTTGTTTGTTAGTTTTGTTTTGTTTTTCTTCTGGTTAGTTGTTGTTGTAGTTCAGACATTTCCTACTATTTTCTAGAGTTAAATCTCTGTGGGGATATATTCGCATTGTCAAGAAATGTATCCTTGTCATTAGAAAATGTGGCCTTGAATCCTTCGTTAAAAATAACATCCAGTTTCAAGAAGACAAAATATCCAGCCTTGCTACAATCTGGTAAGCTATTTCAGTAAACTAAATACTATTAAAATGTTTGGACATGTGGAGTGGGGCAGTTCCAAAATACACTTGTGTTTATTATGAGTTATTTGTGCAACAGACTGTCCTGAGGTGCTCTAGAAGCTTAGTAATTTTGGGTGGGTGGTGAAGGGGATTTGAATTCATCAACACACACATCTAGTTTTGCACTAAACAATCCACTATATTTGTGTTTCTGACTCTTTAAAGTGGTGATTGTTTGAAAAAAATTCATTCATGTGTATGAAATAGTGAATGATCAAGGTCGTAACTGGGAAAACTGCCCTTTTGAAAACCTGGTCCCTTACTAGCAGCAGTCTGTATCTCAAACTTTTTATATTTCTTTCATTGGAATGAATTAGTTTTTTCAGATTATGCTAATTATTTTGTATGCTTCATGATTTTGCAGATGAAATTTCTCTTAGGGCACAAGGATACTATAAAGATCAGAGCCCATCAGTCACTGGAGTAATGGACCCGTCAGAACTGTGGCCCTTTTCAAAACCAGAAATGGCTCTGACAGAAGCCTTGTCACTTCTAGCTGATGATGACTGGTAGGTGTAAACATCTGTCTGCAACCCGGATGTAATGTAGAAGGCATTAATTTTGATAACTTTAAAAATAAACAAAAAACCCAAAATAAAACAGTAAAAAGGGCATAACATAAAAAGTAGTGAGAAGGATTGCAAGTCATATATTAGAAAAAAAGAGAAAAAGGGTTTTTTAGTCTAAGTCTAGATTAAACTGTGACTATTGTAAATTGAGGCTTGACGGATAAGCTTTCAGAGGCTTGTGGACATGTGTAAGTTTAAGCATTGCTCCGGAGAGAGCCCCCACCAATATCTTCCTGTCACTTCCTGTAGAATATAAGGCTTCAGTGGGCTCTGACTTGCGAAATGGGGCTACAGTGCTGCTACCTTTTCAACTCAGGCAAGGAAAGTAATGCTTTAATTGCCACTAGTGCAAGCTGTGAACAGAACTGTAGGAAAAAATTGAGAGATTGGTATGCTAAAATACCCCTGCTACTGCATTAGGAGAAAGACATTGAAAGAATTTTGTACATTATATGCCATTGCTTAATTTTACAATCTAATTTGTTTGCCGTTTGGTTTCTTGGAATTCTAGGTTTTAATATTTTTATAAAAATTTGCAAATTGAATTAATTAGTTGCGTTTGAATTGATTTTTTTTTACATAGGGAGAAAAAAATGGAAGGTCTGAACTTCATTAGACGTTTGTCTGCCTACCATGCAACTATTCTGACTGCAAAGCTACATGAAACAAACATGGCTGTGGCTCAAGAGGTTAAACTTTACTATCAGAGCATTTCACTGGCTTTGTGGGTATATGTATTGTATAGCTCTCAGATAAGCTGAAATCTGGTAAGGATGAGTTTGTGTTCAGCAGAGGAGCTCATACTTCAGATACCAACACTTGATCTGATTTACTAAAAGACTGAAAATATTTAGATAACAATAACATTTTTCATGTGTATGTATTTTAATTCTCACACATTGTGCATCAAGTTAGAAATATATTTCTCAGTTGCTTTTAATATTAGTTAAAAATTACAAAGGGAAACATTAAGCTTTATTTATTTTAAAGTATATTTTATAAACATTATTCATTGTTTGTCTGGGTTTTTCCTGTGTGCAGGTCAAGAATTTACGCTCAGGTGTTTCTCGAGCTGCTGTGGTCTGTTTAGGGGATTTGTTCACCTACCTGAAAAAGAGCATGGATCAAGAACTAGATTATACAGTAAAAATCCTTTTGCACAAAGCTGGTGAATCCAACACATTTATAAGGGAAGAGGTAGACAAAGCACTGAAGGCTATGGTTAATAATGTGACTCCAGCACGTGCACTTTGTTCTCTTATAGATGGAGGGCAAAGGTAATTCTTATAAAGACTTTATATAGAAATAACTTGTGAATAGGTTAAGTTTACCTAATATAGTCTTTTTAAAAGAAAAATAAAAACAGAATAGGCAGAAATTTGAAAATATATTAAGTCAGCTCTGCAAAACTTCTACCTAGGGCAATGTTCGTTGGTGTAGAAGTAAAATATAGACCCCCAACCTTCTCTTGCTGTACATTATGTTAAAAGTTGGCTGTTGATTTTTGGAGCTTGCTATATTTTCTCATAATTTTGCAACACTTAAGTAATTTTATTTGCTTTTAGTGTACTGTTCTTCAGAAACTGCTATTTTGCTTTGCCTAGTAAAGCTCACATAGCATTCTCATTTTGCATTTGCTCTGCAATAAAATGACTGTCTTTTCAATTTTCAGCACTAATTTTTATTCAGAAAGATGTATAACTTGCAGTTCTCTAGCTGCAGCTGTCTTGGTTGATTTCCTCTTCTCTACACTTAACTGGTTAATAGTCCTTTTGTCTGCATTTTAATTTCCTTTACAGTGGTGTTGACCATTATTTTCTTCAGTACCTGAAACACAACAAGCCCCTATTTCCACTTGCATGCTTTGATTTTGACCTCTAGCTTGCCTCAGTCTGTAATAGAAGTTGACTTCCTTTCTTTCACTTTCCCTCTGAAGTATGTTGTTCTTTTTCTTTTATATCTTCATATATCCACTTAATCAAGCCATTAGGCATTCCAGTACGTTATATATATATATATATACTTGTATTTGATCTTCTATCTGTCATCACTTAAATGACATAAAATAGGCTACAGTTCTCATCCCTTCCATTAAGTATTTCAGATGCCACATTATGAATCAGTCCTTAAGATTTGTAGCTGTGCAGAAAATCTAAGACTTAGCCTTGATTCAAAATGTTTTGTTTCCTATTTTGTTTCCTGGGAAGCTGGTTGTTGTGGGGTATGTTGATTCTCTTTCCTGAAAGCCTATGGGAACCATACTGCAATTACCTGAACTTTAAACTGAGAGGCAAATATCAGCCTCGGGACTTAAGTTATTTATCAATCATGCCTGTGTGTACAATTGGTTTGTTTTTTTGGTGAATTTAAGAGCAGCAGGCACACTGCTTTAGTTCAGAAGCCATGTAGTTTGTTCATGTACTCTCGTCTTCAGAAATTCTTGGACAAGCAATATTTATGATCATAATTGGCTACATCTGATCTCCCCATTTTCAGTGGCAGATTTAAATACACTGAACTGTCCTTAAGAATTTTTAGACTCATAAAGATTTGACCCATCCAATTTGTGAACTCAGATATCTAAGGCATCAAAATTATCTGAGCAGTGAGCCCAAATACGGCATTTGAAGCAGGGATTAAATTCTTCACAGCTAAGAAGACTTCAGTCAAAGCGGTGTCTAAATCATGGAGTACAGTATGTTTTTAATGTGTAACACATCAGTGGATGGCCTAACTAGCACTGTGAGTTACAGCTTTTCTAGTATTGGCCTCAGGATACTCTGGCTGTATGAGCGACAAAGCCCATGCAGCACATTTGGAGCTGTTGACTCTACAGGCTGTAACAGTGAATGTGAGAATTATCTTTCAAAGTGGAAATTTGGGAGAAAAATTATGTATCTTCAGTATGAGATGGAAAGGTTCTGTTGGACACAACTGCAATTACACAAAGGATATATCTGCTAAATTTGGCAATATTTGCTCTAAAGATACTGGACTATTGCTGTAAACTCACCTCTATGAATCGGTGCTTGATCCAAGAGCATGTTTCCAAGACTAATCTCAAAATGATTGTATTTCAGAAATTTTAAAATTGTGTTTCTTACCTGTATGAACTGAGTTTAATTCTAAGGTCTTACACGTATACAAAAAGATTTCTAACTATTCCGCGCGAGCAGCAGGCATTCATGGGGAACGGGGGCTTGTTTGCTTCCGTGGAGTGAGGGCTTTGCACCTCATAGTTCTTGTTTTCCATTTCGTGCATGCATCAGGAGTTAAGTCTGTTACCATTTTCCTTCTCCTGAGATATGTGGCTGCTATACAGACATAACTGCAAGTACTGAGCATGAGCCAAAACTAGGCTTAAGCTAGTCTTAAACTTGGTAGTGCAGCAGCAGCTGAGAGGATAGCTGCATTAGCAGGGAGCTCAGCATGGTAACTGCCACACTACTGGAGAGATTTTGCAGCCTGGGGTGACTTCTGAGCTGCCACATTTTGTAGCTGGAATAGATCCAGTTAGTTGTCTTTGTGCAAACTGAAGCTGCTTTGTGCAGTATAATCTAGTGGTAGTTTTATATCCAGTAAGGCCGTGGTAATTTGTGGAACCAGAGAAAATGAAATCTTGGTGAAATGGGAATACAGTCATTCAGGAAGAGCACTGGACATTCATGTCAAACTGAAAAGGTGGGAGCCACTGATATGGCTTCAAAGTCAAGTCTGGCCTTAGCTCTTCTTCAAACCTGTTTCTCCTGATGCACAAATGTCTCATTGACTGTGCAATGAAACTGTCCTCAAAGTAGAGTTTTTAATCCAAAGATAAAAATAAAATTGGAAAAGTCTGAATTTGCAGAATTATGCACTCTGAAATGTGGGATCAGTAGGTATAGCAGAACTTATTTTGAAACTTAATTTAAGCTTTTCTCTCATTTTCGTCAGCACAGGTGTTCGAGATTTTAAGTGAATGAAATGAAATTTAATCAAATGGATTACCCTTTTTAATAAAGTTGTCTGTGTTCCACATCTCTATATGACCAGAATAAGGATCTGCATATCACCAGTGCGGTACTTGCAGATTATGCTAAAGATGGAGGAAAAAAAAAAAAAGAAAACCTGTATAATCTATTTGGTAGAGCGCATAAATACTGCTGTTTGACTCCTGTGAGGAGTTTTTACTAAGCAGCTGTGTTTTCTTTAGCCACCTGAATTCAGCTGTGAGAAGATGCACAGCTCAGCACCTCGCAGACACTGTAGAACGTATGGGCCTGGACCGGATTCTGTCTGGAACCAAAGTTGTTGCTGATCGGCTTTTTCCTGCAGTAGTCAGGTTTACACAGGATAGTTCACAACAAACAAGGTTAGTAAGTTTAATAGTTAAGATAAGCACATTCCAGGTGGCTGAATCATAGAGTCACAGGATCATGGAATGGTTTGGGTTGGAAGGGACCTTAAAGCTCATCCAGTTCCACCTCTCCTGCTGCAGGAAGGGACACCTTCCACTAGAGCAGGTTGCTCCAAGCCCCGTCCAACTTGGCCTTGAACACTGCCAGGGATGGGGCACCCACAGCTTCTCTGAGCAACCTGTGCCAGTGCCTCACTACCCTCACAGTGAGGAGCTTCTTCCTAACATCTAATCTAAATCCACACTCTTCCAATTTAAAGCCATTCTCCCTTGTCCTACCTCTACACGTCCATGTCAAAAGCCCCTCTCCAGCTTTCTTACCAATTACTTTAGTTACTAGAAGCTGCTGTAAGGTCTCCCCAGAGCTTTCTCTTCTCCAGGCTGAACAACTCCAGCTCTCTCAGACTGTCTCCATAAGAGAGGTGCTTCAGCCCTCAGAGCATCTTCCTTGGCCTCTTCTGGTCTTGCTCTAACAGGTCCATGCCCTCCTTATGTTGGGGGCCTTAATGCTGGATGCAGTGCTGCAAGTGGGGTCTCACCAGAGTGGAGTAGAGGGGATGAATCCCTTCTCACGACCTGTTGGCCACACTGCTGGTGATGCACCTCATCATATGGTTGGCTTTCTGGGCTGCAAGCACACATGGCTCAGGGGCTCAAAGGACATACTCTGTTGGGCACAGATGAGATACAGGACACAGAGGGATTGCTGGCACTGGGATCCATGCTGTCTGACCAATAAGGCTCGACCATCCTATTTAAAGACATCTGGAATGGAAGATTGTTCTCATTAATTTGCTCAGTTGTTGATTAAATAGTGATTCTTGAGCACAGTTTTTTTGTGGGAGAATGAAATGTGTGTCTAGATCTATAGATAGCAATCTATCTGTTCTTTAATATTTTGGAATTACACATCTATAATTATCAGTAAAGATACAAAGCAAATCCGTGTTTACAGCTATAGATGTTGTGGTCTTTTGCCATGCAGGTATTATGGTCGAAAGATGCTCTTCA
This sequence comes from Psittacus erithacus, assembly GCA_009867235.2. Taxonomy (NCBI): domain Eukaryota; kingdom Metazoa; phylum Chordata; class Aves; order Psittaciformes; family Psittacidae; genus Psittacus; species Psittacus erithacus. The sequence goes on from WYDI02042291.1 coordinate 11,813, forward strand.
GTATGATGGCTCATCCTGATTTTGATAAAACAATTGAGAAGTATGTGTTGACCAAGGATTTGCCTTACATTAGGGAATCTGTTACCAACTTACGTGAAAAGGTATGTGGAAAAGCTCTTGTTTAACAGCTGAGAAATGTAAACGTGTACTAGTGGCAGTTAAGGGAAGACAATGAACCTACAGGGAAGGAAGGCAGAGCATTCAAAGCAGTCAGGTAATCAAGTAACTGCAGCATGGCAAGGTGCTGCTTGTTAGCTGCCCTCTGCATGCTTTTACTGCCTGCAGATACATTGAACAAGATGTACTTTGCTGCTTTTTATAGCTTTTTTTCTCTAGCAGAGCAGAACTGTACCAGCCATGTTAATTAACAGTTGCACCTCTGTGCAGGGTTTGGGTGGGCTGCCGTTAGATACACCCTCAGCAAAAGGAAGACATTCCCATACTAGTAGCGTTGGACATTTGAGAGATACTATCAACATCACTGACAGGTAATCATCTTCACTGTTTTACCTTGCTAGTAACTTAATCTCTAGGATAGTAGCCTCACTGCAAGCAGCACAAAAACATTCACAGCAGGGTTGTGAAAAGTAAACATTCCCTCAGGAAATGGAAAAACTTGACGTGTCCTAGATAAGCTTTTTTAAATGGGGTAATTGGTAATATTAAAATAGCCTTTTGCACTTTGAAGTTAATTTGCCTATTGACTGCCTATGAAATACACAGTGCACAAACCACTTGGATTTCATAGTAAAGCCATGTTATCATCAGTTAAAAATATTGCTGTTCAGACTCTATAGAAAAAACATGTCTAGTGGTAGCCACAGTGCGGATTATCCATGCACTTTCCTGGACACCAAGTATTTAGATCCTAACCAGGGATGCTGAAGGTTTTAGATGGTACTGTGTTGCTTTTTAGTTGTCTAAATGCAGAGAACAAAACGTTAAAATTGTTAAACAGAAAATTAAAGAGTCTGGAAATAAACACAATATTCAGAAATGTAAATAAGAACCTTACTTATATTCAAAAAACACAGTGATGGATTTAAAGACATAAAAACAAAAAAAATATACTCTTTTAACAAGCCCTAACTCCTAGAATCTGGTAGAGCATAACATATTCTTTTACTGAAAACACTGAGATTTTGAGGTTAAAACTCCTATTTCAGCGTGCTTATGTGTTCACAAAGTTACTTTTTCCTTTCCAACAGAGAGACTACAGAAGCCTATGAAGTCATAAGAAAAACAGCTCCTCGTAATTTACTAGAAAATGAAGAATATGTTAAAGACATTATAGGTTTATTAAATGCAAAGGACTTCCGTGATCGAATACGTGGCATTAAGCAGCTGTTATTTGATGCAGAGAACAATCAAGGCTTTGTTATTGCAAACATTGTGAAGGTAACTGTATGAAAATATTTTATTTCAAAGGTCTTTAAAGCTGTTTCCTGATAAAAATTTTCGCTCCCTCATTTAATAAGAATGTCTGATTAACAGGAAAATAGTGAGGAATAGGTGAGATATGCTCCAGGGTGAGCTGTGCATGCTACAAAGGTAGTAAAGGAAGTAAATAGGATGAAGAAGCTCAAAGTTTTCACTTAGAGATAGCACTTTTTATTCCTGGAATACTGCAGGCAAGTTTTCATGCCATGGCTGAGTAAATATCAAAATATTGGAACAGCTTACAGAAAGAGCAGCAAGGATTAATCAATATCTGAAAAACTGTCTGAAACACAGCTGCAAATTCTGCCTGCTTGCTTTGCCTAGGAGAATGTGAGGAAAGGTCTTTGTTATGATAAAGCTTACAGTAAGTATCCTTTGTAACAGGAAAGGAGGTTCTGTAGGGGAAAAATACTATGATGAGGTCCAACAGTTGTAAACTAGAGATAGATAGAGACAGATAGAAAATCAAGATTGTCTTCTAACAGTACAGCATCTTTGCTGTGGAACTATGAAATACTTCTGTGGAACTTTGCAGTATCTTAAATATGAATGGTTTTGAAATCTTTAAAACATACTTTCTACTAAATACAGCTGTGTCTTGCTAAAAATACTTGCTTTCAGAAAAAAATTAGTCATACTGAAAGTTACAGATGGCTGGTTTGCCTTCTTTACATTGTACAGGAACAATGCAAATTCAGATGAGGTATGGCACAGTTGAATAATACACAGTATAAAGATATCAAATGTTGCTTTACTTGCTCAAAAAAGTATCTCAGGTATTTGCATATCAGAGCCATCTTTTGCTAAGATGGACAATCAAAGTATAACAATAAAGCAGGAAATGTAGTATCTACCTCAAACATGAATTGTTAATTCTGATAAATGCTGTTTGGATGATTTTTCAGATTTTTGATGCTTTCAAGTGTCGCTTAAATGACTTAAATAGCAAAGTAAATCGAATTGCTTTGGAGACGATGCACCAGATGATTCCATTGCTGAAAGACAATTTATCACCTGTGATCAACATGCTAATTCCTGCCATGGTCGACAACAACCTGAACTCCAGAAACCCAGGGATTTATGCAGCTGCCAAAAATGTTATTCAGGCTCTGTGTCAACACCTAGGTCCGTAATTTACTCTCTCTTAATTTTAAAGAGTTTTAATTGTATTAAATTCTAAATTTAAAGAATTACTCTTTCCAAGTTTCCACCCAATCATTACATTGTGTAATGAATCACAGGCTTTATTCTTGCACTTTCTACACCATACACGTAATCTCAATATTTTGCTGATCCAGTACAGAAATACATCTTGCTGTTTTTTTTCTTTTTCCATAGCAGATGGTTTTGGCTGTGGCAGTGACTGAGCACTGGCACAGGTTGCCCAGGATGGCTGTGGAGTCTCCATCCTTGGAGATATTAAAAAGCTGCCTAGACGCAGTCCTGGGCAACCAGCTGCAGAGGTTCTGCTTAAGCAGGGGGTTGGACCAGATGATCTCCAGAGGTCCTTCACCCACTTCAACCATTCCTTGTGATTCTGTGTTTCATTATACAGAATATTGTCACACTGCTTAATCTCCAACAGGTCAAAGAATTAGATTCTCGGTGATACGTGTATGCCATGACCATTTTCCTTCCTCAACTGTTTCAGCTTTGGAGCAGAATCTCAGTGTTTTCAGTAAAAGAATATGCTATGCTCTACCAGATTCTGGGAGTTAAGCCTTGTTAAAAGCGTATGTTTTTATGCTTTTATGCCTGTAAATCTATCACTGGTTTTTGAAGTTGATATAAGTAAGGTTCTTATTTACATTTTTGAATATTGTGTTTATTTCAAGACTGCTTAATTTTCTGTTTAACAATTGTAACATGTTTTGTTCTCTGCATTTAGACAACTACTTGCTCCTTCAGCCGTTCTGCACAAAAGCCCAGTTTCTAAATGGAAAAGCCAAACAAGACATAACAGAAAAGCTTGCTGGTAAAGTGATGTTTTACTTTGGATGTTTGTTTGTGTACTATCCTTATTAGGCAAATTCATTGTGGGATGGTGATGGTTATACATCTTCACTTCTGTCACAGTAGATTGTGGGCATTAAAAATGTAGTGGTTGTCAAATTTCACCCCCTTCCAATGCAAACTGGAGTTATTACTGATCAAACAATACCTTATTAATCTGGAGTCAGATGGAAGATGTGTAAATACCTGGAAGATAGTTATAAATACCTTAAGCTTATAATTTAGCGTGGAATCAGAGAGAATGAGGTTTGTTTTGTAATGAGTTTCACTGTGTCAATATCAGAGTGGGATGTTCTTTATCAAGACTTGGCTACCCACACACCACCCTCTGCCTGGTCAGCAAGCACCTGTTCCTGTGTAGGGCAGGAGGCATGGAGCTGACTGAGAAGCAGTGCTCACATCCACATGTGCTTACTAGAAATCATAGAATCACACTGGATTGGAAGGGACCTTAAGGATTATCTAGTTCCCACATAACCCATGGGCAGGGACATCTTCCACTAGACCAGGTTGTTCAAATCCCTGTCCAGCCTGGCCTTGAAGAATGAGCATCTGCTTTTTCTGAGGTTTCCCAGCACAGAAAATACACTGTTCTCTGAGGCTGGCTCTTACTAATGCCTGAATTGCACTTCTGTACCTTTTTTGCTTTTCGCAGTTGCTCTTGTTCTCATTTTAAGGCTTTTAGTAATACGTACTGGCTTTGAGCCAAAAAGGAGACAAGCTGAGCTGCAGTCACCACAAAGATGGCAGACTTCAGGATGGTCATGTTCCTAAAGCTTAAGAAGAAATTTACTCAAAAACTGAAGGCAAATTTGGATTAAAATTTATATACATATTTTAATTTTGGAGATTATTCCTAGCAGAAGTGCTGAATTTCCTTTTGCTGTTTTAAGTGAACAACAGATATCTTTATGGGAAATAGGCTTGAATCAAACAGTATATTTGGCTTAGTTTCAGAGTAGCTCTGTATGTAGTAGCTGTGAAATTGAACTGAACATAATGGACAGTCTGTTCTTGAAATATTCCTAAATTTCTGCTTTCTATATGTGAAACCAGCTTTTAGACAGTTTATCTCTTGCTGGTATTTTTTGGGAGTAGTTTGTATTGTATATCAGAGGAGTCCATTCTAGCAAAAAGACAAACATTTGCAAATGAAATACTTAATTCCTGATGCAACTATCTAAGCAAAGAAATGCTTCATCTTGCAGATATTTATAGTATAAGGCTACTTTGTTCCTTAAGCTCAAAAACCTACTGAGTATTTCATAGACAGAGGTGAAATCATAAAGTATGTTACACAGCGCTCTGTGAGAAATAAAGGTCCCTATGATAATCCTAACTTTAAAAAACCCCAACCAACCAACCAAAAAAAACACCGTAAAACCAAAAAAGAACCAAACCAGAAAAAAAGTTCTTGTTTTAATTTTAATAATTTAAAACTGTAATTATCAGCAGTACAAGTACGACTGTGTCAACTCCTGAGAGAGGCTAAAAGGGGTGTTTGTAGGCAAAGCTGGTATTTTGTGATCAGAGTGCTGATGGTGTTGCAACAGAAAAGCTCTTGTGTATAGCCAGCATTCCTTCATTAGTGCTTGAGAAGATGATTTGACATAAAGTGATTTTAAACACTTCTCAAAGCAGGGCATCATGTCTGAGTTGTGCTTTAAAGGTAGTTTTCAAACACTGATTGATGACCTCCTGTCTGTCTTGCAGATATTGTGATGGAGTTATACCCACGGAAGCCTAAGAGCGTGGAGCAGAAAGTTCTAGTTGTTCTTTGGCACCTCCTGGGAAACATGACCAACAGTGGCTCTTTGCCTGGAACTGGAGGAAATATTCGGACGGCCACAGCAAAACTATCGAAAGCACTTTTTGCACAGATGGGACCAAGTCTTTTAACTCGCGCTGCAGCTCAGTCATCACAGATCAAGAAGACTTTAGAAGAACTTTTGGAGATAGAAAGCTAAAGTAATGATCCTTGTGCCTGCATGAAGCTCCATCAGCTGCTAGGACAGATGGGCTGCTGTTTATATGGAAACACGCCACACCATCCCCTGTTGTTTTGCTGTGCTGGTGTCTCTAGTGGAGAAGGGTTGTGGCTGGGAGAGCATGGAAGGTGCTGGGATGGGGATGTCACCCTCACCTCTGCTCTCCTGTGTGTTTCTCTAGAGGCCACAGCACAGCACCCTAGGTCTAGTAGTAGACTGTTAATGAATAAATACGTTTGACGCGTTTTGACTTGGTTTTAGAACTGAGCCTTACGTTGGTAAGTGGAAGAATATCCGGGAGACAGTTAAATAGCACAACAGGGTTTGGTGTGGCAGTTGTGAAGCACATGTATTTTTATAACCCCCGTCTGCAGTTGTGCGGTATTAGCGTGCTGTGGCTGCTGGTACGGTACTGTCACGTTGCTTGCTGGCTGTGCATGCTCATCGGCACGGAACGCACGGCTCCGGCAGCTCGCAGGGAAGCACGGCCGCGCTCTGAGGAAAACGAGCCTCTCCCTTTTCCCCTTCCTTTCCCCCGGAAGCACTGGTAGAGCGGAGGCCGCGGTACCCGCCCCGTCCCCCACCGCCGTTACTGTCGCGTTTTACACGGGAACCTGATGCAAATAAAGGAATTTATTTCTGTAGCGCTCCGGCGCCGCCTCCTTGCCTGAGGTGGGGAGGAGAGAACGGGAACGGGAGCGGAGCGAGCATCAACATTTGGCGGGAGGGAGGGGCAGCGTGGGCGCATGCGCGGCGCACGCGCAGTTCGCTCTTCCTGAGGCCAAGCGGCGGCAAGCGTGCGGCGGCCTTGGGCGTTACTGGCCTTGTGGCAGGTACCGGGAACGGGGAGCGGCGAATGGGGCGGCTGCAGGGGGCTGCTGCAGGAGGCGCCTGCCTTCCGCGGGGGAAAGGCAGGGGTGGGCTGGGCCCTCGCTTTCGGCTCCGGTGGGTCGCGCCCCGGCCCAGCCCGACGGAAGGCTGAGGCGGGCGGCGGGGGCCTGGGCTGGGCCGAAGTCACTATCGGGCAGGCGGGAGGGCCGTGCCTGGGGGAGGGCGGCGCCGAGCGTGCGGCACCCGCTGCCGCCTCAGCCGTTCCCCTGGCCAGCGGCTGCCGAGCACTCGGGGTAAACCAGCCTGCAGCTGGCGCTTAACGGAACGAATGTGGTGATTAGGGAAACCTGTGTAATCTTATGTGCTGTAACAACCGCGAGATCTCTGGACAAACATTAGACCACCTCAGAGCCTTTTAAGTGCTTCACGGTTTGTTACATTGTCATTATATTATTTTATTATTTGCTTTCTTGTCTTTTTTTTTTTTTTTTTCCTTGTGAGGGTGCTGAGGCACTGGCACAGGTTGCTCAGAGAAGCTGTGGCTGCCCCATCCCTGGCAGTGTTCAAGGCTAAGTTGGACGGGGCTTGGAGCAACCTGGTCTAGTGGAAGGTGTCCCTGCCCATGGCAGGGGGTTGCAACTGGATGGGCTTTAAGGTCCTTTCCAACCCAAACCGTTCTGTGATTCTATGACTACGATTTTGGCCACCAAAGCGTTAGTGGTTGGGCAGAATGGTCCGGGCCAGCAATGCCAGTGCAGCACAGCCCAGCGCCAGCAGGTTCCAGGCGTCTCCTTATCAGGGCTGTGACACTGATCTGGGCGGAGGGGTGAGCTGAGGCCGTAAACTCCTTGTGGTTGCCAGTTTGTGGGCTTTCCGGGATGTTTCTCTATTAATTTCTATTTACAAACACCAGTATTGCAGAGAATAAACGTTTGATTGAAACAGGCTAAATAATATATGGTGGCATAAATTGTTTAAAACTAGGGCATGTGGTTATCTGATGTACTCATAGTAGTTCTTTAGCCTGAGTGATGTAAAAACTCCTGGAATTCAGTTACTCTGCTCCTTGGTTGGCTGTGTTTGATGTGTGTTGGCTTTGTGCCTGCTGTCTTCGCAGCTCCCTGGAGCAAAGGTTCCAGGAACCAGTTGCTCACGGCAACTGTAATCCCTAGTGAGTTTGCAGGATGTCTTGGTTTCCGGGGATGGCTTTAGAGCACCTTGAGTTGAAAGCAAACTGCCAAGCGGACTTTAACATTTTGTTTGAAGCCTCATATGCAGAGGTCGTCTAGTACCATCCTCCCTCTTTTTTTTAACTCTTCCTCTACTGTGAAGACAGCGTGGATTTGGGGGGTAGGTTTTTAAGCTGGAATCCATCTGAATCGGCTAGAGGGAGAAAACGTTTGTCAAATACCAGAATAATTTTAGGTTGTGCATTATTGCATATTTAAAAACAGTTGTGCTTTTCTCAAAAATTTGGAACTGTAAACATCCTTTATATTTTTTCAAGAGTTGGGGCTGCTGTTTGTATAGCACATGCCTCTGACACCCTGATTTTATCATCTTTACAGATGAGCTCTGAATGGTAGCGGCTGTTTTCAATGATGTAGATGCAGCGATCTGCAGTTACCACATAAAGTTGCAAACTTATGAACTGCTTACGTTAAAGGAAAGAAATTATGTGTTTAGGATTGCCAGATGATATATACCATGGAGAACAGAAGTAATTACTTTTAAAAAAACAATTATTAGAAAACTTCCAGAGTGGACTTTTTAACACTACACCAAGGTAACTCAGCTTGGTGAACTAGGGAAGCACAAATTCTGTCTCATGCACTGAAGCTGCTAGAGATAGAGAGATTTTTCCTTCCTGTCAAGATTTTTGCTCCTGTTATGTTATTGATGACCTATCATTGTACTTGTTGAAGTGAAAGCAAACATTCTGTTTTCTTTTCAGGCTTTCAGTGAGAAAGATTTGTGGCAATGCAGAGTGGGGTGGGGACTTTTTTAAATCTCAAACTTTCCTGCTTCTGCTCTGAGAACTGAAGGGAAATAGGAGTGGCAGTTGATACAGTGCGTTTGAGGCTGATAGTCTCACTCTGTTCTTCATCCAAAATAGATTCACAGCTCAGAGCTATTGTATTCTATGTGGGTGCTGCATTACCTTTAGTCCATGGGTCATCATGGTCTGGCTCGAGTGTGGAGAAGGTCCAGTGGAGTGCCTTGTGGCCAGGCTTTGGGCAGTGAAGCTGGACTGGTGTTTGCGGAGGAGGGAAGGGCTGGGCAGCAGTGTTTGGCAGGAAGATCAAAATGAAGAGTGGGAGGAAGATGGAGTCTGTCCTGAGGGGCAGGAGGAAGTGCCTCATGAGTGAGTGTTGTGTGGGGGTGAGGGACTAGGGCTAACCTGAACACTGTGTGTGGCCCTCTGCTGGTTAGCTTCTCTAGTCATCGTTCATATGGACTGAGTGAGGACAGGAATTCTTTTCTTTGCAGAATTACCATGTAATCTGGTTCAACTTGGCTTTGAGGGAACAGTTAAACATATATTTCTTTTGCAAAGAAATTACTGGTTTGTATTAAGTAGGGTAATTGAATAAATTTGAACGTAATTCTTTGTATGGAATACACTGTTCAACTCATGTAGGAAAGCTGGGTTGATTCACTTTTATACCTCCATAGCAACCTGTGACAGGTTTTTAGAAAACCCACAATGATCTGTATGTACAGATGTTAAGATGTACAATTGCTATTAATTGTAAATTATCTTAATTGTGAATAAGGCTCATGTGGGAAGCATATCCAGTTGCTGGGGGTTTGTGGTGAAATACATGAATGCCTGAAGCACTTGAGAGTCTCTTAGGTGATAATGCAAGCCCAAGTTCTACTTGAATCTTTACTGCCGGAATACTGAATCTTTTTGTTTCTACAGGATCTAGTACTAGAAAACAGCAGTAACATCAGCTATGGAGAACAACACAGAAAATACAGAGGAGGAGAAACCGACTGTAAGCAGTGAGAGCACAGACAATAGCGCCGAAACAGCAACAGAAGAACAGCAGATGGACTTCAGTACAGAAATTATAGGTGTCACTGAGATGGAACAATCACCTGATAGTTCCCCTGACCTGAATGCAGAGAACATGCAGGAGAGTGAAATTCCCGATATCGAAAGTTTACAGACAACAGATATTGAGGCTGGCTTCCCTCCAGATTTTGACAAGTTCTGGAAAGTAGTAGAGGACAATCCCCAGGATTTCACAGGATGGGTATATCTACTGCAGTACGTAGAGCAGGAGGTTAGTACACCACCCCATTCTCCTCAGCCTTCGAGAAATAAACAAAGAAAACACAAAGAAGTCACGGATATTCCACTGACCAATCTAGAGCTGTACATCAGGCTTTCATGGGTACTGTTTGAAGAAGTTGCCCTTGTCAATGTTGTCAGCAGAGATCACACAAAAACTATTGCTTTTAAGAAAATGTTAAAGTAGTAATTGTTTTCAAAATAATATGAAGGGTTTTTAAAGGAAAGGGTTCATTGCTTTTATTGTGTATTTCTTGCAGAACCACTTACCAGCTGCCAGGAAAGCATTTGACAGGTTTTTCACACATTATCCATATTGCTATGGATATTGGAAAAAGTATGCAGACCTTGAGAAGCGACATGACAACGTTAAGCAGTCTGACGAGGTATGTAGGTAGCTGGGTGCAGCTGTTGCCATTGGTCCTGTTAGCCAAACAATGACTAACCTACTGCAAGTCATTTGGCTGCCAGTACCTGCCATCTGTGGCCAGGTTTGTAGGGATTTTGTTTGCACTTGTCACATCTGTGGCATTTGTAGCTAATGTTTTCTCTCTTTGTTGGCAGGTGCGTTAAACCTCTACAGTTTGTCAAGCTTTGCAGTGCAAGCCTCTGTATTACACTGCAGCTTAACAAGTAGGGCAGGGCTTTTCTGTCACTTACATTTATTATTCATTTTCAAAACAATATAGTTGGTTTGCTGGTCACAATTGCTGCATCTTATTGCATTTTTGGTCAGACGCTGTCAATGATGCTCTAATGGGTCTGTGCCCTATGGTCTGTACCCCAAAGCCTGCCCACACAACCTGGTCAGAATGCAGGGACCGCTGCGCTTTGAAGATCAAGACTCTGCACGTGGAGATCAGAACATTGCCATGTTCTATCCAACCTCCACCCAAATGGTAATGGTAGATTATTTAAACAAAATTCCAGTAATTAGTATTTCTAAGGTTCACCGGATAACACAGTGTTGCCTCTCTATTAGGACACCATTACGTATTTGAAGTACAGTTCATGTTCTCTTCATAGGTTTATCGCAGAGGGCTTCAGGCAATTCCTCTTAGTGTTGATCTTTGGATACATTATATAAACTTCTTAAAGGAGACCTTAGACCCTGCTGATCCTGAAACGAACAGTACAATTCGAGGGTAAGTTGAACGCTGAGAAAGTGATACAGGAAGCCTGTATGTACATTATGTAGCAGTATAATCAGGTTAATATGTTTAAGATGAGTTACTGTAGGGACTTTTAGGAGATGATGGAGCCATATTCCCTAAGAATGGGGTGGACAATACAGTGTGGCACCAGGGTCAGAAGCTGTGACTTGAGAGTTTCAGACTAGTCATTGAGAAGTGCTTTGTGCAGTATTCTGTGGGGAACCAGAGCAGGTTCTTCATAGGATTTTTGGAATTCAGTTTCTTTAAGGTTTTCAAGGTATGGCTAGAATGTGTCTGACCTCACTTATTGCTGGCAGTGGTCCTCATTAGAATAAGATGGACTGAAGTTTGATGCCAAACCTAATTTGAGCTTTAATAGAGGCTTCTAGCAACATGATTGTTGTATGACTTTTGTATGTTAAACAAGACAAAAGTGGTAAAGGTTGTGTATTTCCCTAATGTCTTACATTCCTGCAAGTAGCTTTTTGTGTTGCCTTTATCTGTTCTGTTGTGGTAGTGCTGGAGTTAAAAAGCAGTGAGTGCGAACTTTCTAGAGATCTTGCTACAGATGTTTGGAAAATACTTCGAAGAATTTAGATAATGAATATAAATGTGGTTGCAAGTAAAAGAGGATGCTCATAATCTTTCAGTAAGAGCCAGAAGTTTTATTCCTTTTTCTGTCACTGCGTCCAGAAACAACTGTAAAATTATTTTGTTTTTCAGCACCTATGAACATGCAGTCTTAGCTGCTGGGACAGATTTCCGTTCTGACAGACTGTGGGAAATGTATATAAACTGGGAAAATGAACAGGGAAACCTAAGGGAAGTTACGTCCATCTATGACCGCATCCTTGGAATTCCAACGCAGCTGTACAGTCATCACTTCCAGAGGTAAAGAGAAAACAAAGATTTAATGCTGTGCATTTCTTAAGTACACACTAATCTACTTCTGTAAACATGGGGATGCATACTCGGAACAAGAACTTGAAATAGTTACTTAAGTTTATGTACTTATATAAGTGTTTCAAAGTACTCATCCACATTGTAGGAATTAGGTTTTAGATAAATTCACAAATTCTGCTGTGGAATAAAGGAAGGTTTTGGAATTGTGAGGAAGGGCAGAGGACGTGTTTGAAAAATCAGAATGAGCAGTTTTGAACTTTAATGCTTTGTGCAGTGCTCACATGAAACTAATTGACAAGAGAGAAGTACTTGGTTAAGTTTTAGATGGGAATTCTGCATTATAAATGGACTGATGAAGAGGAAATGAGAAACCTTAGTTATATTACGCACTAGTCTTTCCCATAGTTGCTAGATTTTTTGTGTTTGGAAGTAAAGCATCCCTCTGGATTGTCCTTAGCCATTAATTTTACATGGCAAGTGATTTGTCTTTGTCACTGCAGTTCATCATCCTTCTATTTCTATTTGAATTTTGAAGTCTGATAGGTGGTAGAAGTTGCATTTTGTGTGTATGTGTTGTTAGAAGTTGTATTCTTGGTGTGGGTCTACTTTGATAAAGTAATGCAGAATCCCACTGGGACTTGTTATTGTGCTCTGGTTAAGCAGAATGTTGCAGCATGAAACTTGACTTGTTTCTAACTCTTCTTAGGTTTAAAGAACACATACAGAACAACTTGCCTCGAGACTTTCTGACTACTGAGCAATTTGTTCAGCTGCGCAGAGAATTAGCGTCTGTGAACGGCCACAGCGGAGAGGATGCGCAGCCTGATGATGACCTGCCCTCTGGTGCTGAAGACATAACTGACCCTGCCAAGGTACAGGTGCAGGGGGGGTTCATTATTGTTTGTTCCTTTCTCTGTGCCTGAATGACGAGTTATTTGCAGAGAATTTAGTGTAGCTGTAGCTGAGATGTTCCCAGTGTTCTTCTGCTTATCTCTGCTCTTTGGCTTGTGTGATAGCTACTACTGTCTACAGGATGTGCCTTTCCAGCGTTTTCATAGGCGTTAAAGAAATGGAGTTTAAAAGTGAAATAAGTGATGTGCAAAGCTTTAGGAATGAATTAATTGTTCCAGATTAAGAGATTAGAAACTGTGGTCTGAGAAAGCTCCTCATCAGCAATGTTCTCTGCAGGTCAGAGCCTTCATGGGCATTTGAAAACTTGACTATCCAAAGGAATTGCTGACTGAAAACAAACATATACTGATACTAGGTTTGACTGGGATCCAAATTAATCTCTGATCTCAATCATCTGTGGCGTAGGAACAAAACTTCAGATGGAAACCCTGTTCATCCTGTGCCCTGGCTCTTCAGGGTAGAATGTAATGCATCTGTGATAGTTTTAATTTCTGCATGTTACTGTCATCATGAAATGCATTTACGAAGGTGATATGGTGCCTACCTGAGTTATCTTTTTAAAAATTATGTTTTAGCTGATCACTGAGATAGAAAACATGAGGCACAGGATCATTGAGATTCATCAAGAAATGTTTAACCACAATGAACATGAAGTCAGTAAGAGGTGGACGTTTGAAGAAGCGGTAAGTTTGTTTTTCCTGTGTAAGGCAGCATGCACAAGAGCTCTGAACAGAGGCCTGGAAGCTAGGAATTTTGAGTAACAGGTCACACAATTTAAACTCCTGTAGGCTTTGAACAAAGATCAAGTTTCACTTCTCTGCCATTTTTCTTGTGAAAAGGCAACTTGTGTGGTCAACTCTGTCACGTGGCAGCTTAAAAATCTTTAAGTGGTATTTGGAGAGAGACAGAGTGGTGTGGTGATTAGTAAGAGGCCTCTATACATGCATGAAAAGCTCTGTTGACTGAGTGCTGCCTTATGCATCTGGGGTGATGCAGATTAAGGGCAAGAAGATGATTCTCATTGAAAAGGTAAGCCTGTCCTAAAAGGAGAATGAAGTTTGTGTGGTTTTCTATTTTAACAATACGGTCTTAAACCTGAAATCAGTTAGGTTCTATTTTCCAAAATTAGCCATCGTAATGTGCAGCTCCTGTGTGCAGTGTGTTAACAGTAATTAATTAATTGTTTGATCACTTTTCATGGTTTACATTAGAAATTTTTCTATGTAGAATTTGGTTTCTTTGTAGAGTTTGGTTACTTTTGAAAATCAACCTGAGTTTTCAGTTATCAGTCTTTTTTAATTTTTTTGTTCCTGGCAAATATCATGTTGCATAACATTGTTCTTGTTTTCAGTTCACTTTTGTTTTAAAGAATACATTGTATAGATGCCTTGTAAGCCACAGGTGTCATGGAAGGGACCTTAAGGATCATCAGGTCCAACCTTTCTAGCAAAGCATGACCTAGGCTAAGTGTCCCACCACTCTGTCCAGCCAAATTTTAACAGTGTCTGATGTAAACTTGAAAGCATGGTACATGGCCAGTAGTAGTACTGTAGAAGAGGGCAAGGCGTGCCTCTGCGGGGATGGTGGTGGTTTGCCCTTCCTGTCCCACAGCAGCCTGAAGAGCTGTTATGGCCCTTTGTGTCACAGGGTTGCTGTTGTACCAGTACCTGTCTCGGGAGGCAGCAGAGTGTGTCCCTAGAGTATGCAAGGCTCAGGTATGCAGATGTAGTGTGGAAAATGGTTACGTGAGTAAGGTGTTCTTGTCTAAGAGAAACCGTAGCTACAGATGATTGACATGTGGAAGAATGATGAAACTGTGGATGTGTTGCAGGAAATATGCCAGAAAGAGGGTGTCCTCTTTGCTGCTGCTCAGAATCAATACTTTCTCTATCAAGAGAGTGTATCTGCTCTGTAGATACCAATGTGCTGGATCCAGGAGGAGTCTGAAATATAAAGTTAAAGAAGTCTTTATAATGGACAGAAATTAGGTTATTAAGCAACAGGATGTCGCATAAGTGATGGAGACCGCTTAGACCAGTTTTACTGTTATTTTACTGGGAACAATGTGCCTGTGAATCTGCCAAAGTAGAAAAAGAGTATTGGGTTCTCGTACAGAGCTCAGTGAGGAGTGTGGTGGGGGTTATTTGCTTTAAATTTCAGTTGGCCTGGAAGAATTAAATGTTACTACTTGATTATCTTAAGTTCTTTATCCATTCTCATTTATTTGTATCTGAGATATTGCAGTACAGGAGAGAAATGATCAGGTAAAATTAAAAGTGAAGAAGAGAAAAAGCACAAGATCTCTGGAAGGATGCTTTGCTGTGGTTACTTCAAAGCGGTGTTTAGATTTGCTATGCTGAACTCTGTCCCACCCAGCTCCTCTTGTGGGCATCAGAAAACGCACAATCTTGGGATAACCAGTTTCATGTACATAACTAATGTGAAGTTCAGTTCAGTGTTCCGTCTTCTCTTTGTCTTGATTCTCAACCAAATTTTGCATTTAATTTGTAGGCTATGCGCTAGTACAACAGTAAGTACTTCAGTTGTATGTATGTGTGTATGTGACCAATAGCGATTGTTGTCACCACAAGTTTGCAAGGGCTGAACTGTGGTGAGTTCTTCCTCAGCTCTGTACACACTTGCACTCAAAAAGTCTTTCTAGAAAAGCCAAGCTACAAGCATGGAGGATAATTGTTGGCAAAATATCTTGATCAGTACTTGGGTAAACCCAGCAGACTTGTGTGAATAGATAATGATGTCCCGTTTATTTAAATGGCGTTACTTGAATGGTATGTGGCTGTTTGTTTATTTTTAACACAACTTGATGGTGTGCTTATTAGTCACAAGTTGCCATGCTGTGACTCTTGCAGATAAAGAGGCCTTACTTTCACGTAAAACCTCTGGAGAAAATTCAGCTGAAAAACTGGAAAGAGTACTTAGAATTTGAGATAGAAAATGGCACTCATGAGAGAGTTGTGGTCCTCTTTGAAAGATGTGTTATTTCATGTGCCCTTTATGAGGACTTCTGGATTAAGGTAAGGGAAGGGGTTTACCACCCATCTCCTGCCAATGGCATACATTGATCTAGTGACTAACCTTCTGTACTCTTGTGGAATGTTGTTCATATATAACTATATCTGTTGCATTAGGAGATGGTCTGCTTGCAACCAGATTTGACTGCTGCATATGCCAACTTCGTTGCCTCTCTACGCCCTTCCTTACAGAAACTAGTCTAGTGGTTCCATAAAGGTGCTGAATGGGTTTAAACAAAAGAATTTTATCGTTCTGTCATGTTTTTAAAGACAACTATAAGCTTTAAATTTTCCAATCTCTGCTCTGTTTTCAACTATAGTATGCCAAATACATGGAGAATCATAGTATTGAAGGCGTGAGGCATGTCTACAGCAGGGCTTGCACTATACATCTTCCTAAGAAACCAATGGTTCATATGCTATGGGCTGCCTTCGAGGAACAGCAAGGTAAGAGCAGCAGTCATTTTTCCTGGGAGGGATTCTGTTTTTAAGAGGCTGTGGATGTCTCATATCTTAAAGCATCTTCACCGGTGTTTTAGGCAACATCGACGAAGCAAGAAGAATCTTGAAAACTTTTGAAGAGTGTATTTTAGGGCTAGCAATGATTCGCTTGCGAAGAGTAAGCTTAGAACGCAGACATGGAAACATGGAAGATGCTGAACACCTGCTTGAAGAAGCTGTTAGAAATGCCAAATCAGTTAGTGAATCGTCATTTTATGCCATCAAATTGGCTCGACACCTCTTCAAAGTACAGAAAAATCTTCCAAAGGCAAGAAAAGTGCTGTCAGAAGCCATAGAAATGGACAAAGTATGTGTTTCCTCTTTGCTGTCTTAAAAAAAAGCCAAACAAAAAAAATAGGTCCTGGTATTTTTCTCTCTTTCTGAACCATGGCAACAATGATGACAGGAGTTTGTACCTGGATGTGGTGTTCCCTTACTACATGGAGACAACAGTCCCTCTAACCTGATGTTGCCATACTTGCAGCTTGCTGATCTGGAAGTTTGCAGGGTTTTTTTAATCAGAAGCATTGTATGCTTCATACCTTCAGTTTTCCTTTCCACAATCTCAAATATAGGCATGTTCACATCTTAAGGTGAACTGAATGGATCGTGTAGGCATTACTTGCAGACTGCTTTGTGTAACCACAGAAACATTTGGCACTCCGGATACTATTAGCTTACTCTTAGCAAAGTGTGACATCTGTCTTTGTAGTGTCACACTGTTTGTGAAACATGTCTTTGAAGTGTCACTTCTGTTTGTGAAACAAACCAGGTCAGAGATGACCAATGTAAAAAGAAAAACTTGTTGACTATTCTAGCTTGTATTTGTGGTTTAAACATTCTGCTCTGCATCTCGTAGACATAGATACAGTGTCAAATACCAAGTGTGACAGCTCTGCAACTTCCAATACATTTTTTGCGCAGGAAAATACAAAGCTGTACCTCAACTTACTTGAAATGGAGTACAGTGGCGATCTCAAGCAGAATGAAGAAAACATCCTGAGCTGCTTTGATAAAGCTGTCAATGGCGCCTTGTCTATAAAAATGAGGATTACGTTTTCTCAGCGAAAAGTGGAATTCCTTGAAGATTTTGGTTCCGATGTAAAGAAGTAAGATGTGATCTGTGCAACAGCCGAATTAGGGTCACTCAAAGAGCACTTGTGGAAGGGGTAGGGACGGGTTGGGTCAGCGGCATCTGTTAGGTGGTTGCTGTGTGCTGTCAGCTCTTTGTTGAGGGATAGCTGCTTTTCACAACCAAATTCCTTTTTTAAAATTGGAATCTCTTTTCAGAAAATTATCTTTTGTTTGTTTGTTTGTTTGTTTCTAAGATATTATAATGCCTGTAACTTCTTACTGTGGTTTTGCTAAGTCTTAGAGGAGGGTGCTCTTCCAAGGGAACATGTTTTATGACAAGGGTGTGATTAGATGTTCTACACCCTGTGAGCTGCTGCTTGAGGTTTTCAAAACCACATTGATGTGATTGTCCTGTGTTCAGAAGTATTAACAATGCTATGTGCTTATGTGGGGGATCAGGTACTAGAACTGTAACTTTTAAATTAAATACTAGATACACTTTTTTCTTCTTAATTCTCTATTGCAAAACAAGCTCTTGTTTTTATTTACACGTTGCTGCTGAATAACTTGGAAGAGCTAACCACAAGTTAGTTTTTCTGATTTGTGTGCTTTTAACAATAGCTGTCCTTAGTTCCTGCTGACTCTGACCCTTCTGACTGGCATGGTAGCCAAGCTCTGCCAGTCTGGGATCCTGCATAGACCAAACAAAATGAAGTTTTCAGTTCCCAAATAATACTAGAGCACAGAAGAAACCCAAGAAACTGTTTCCACCAAGAGCAATGCTAACAGAAGCAGAAGTTTTCATAAACTGGCGTGCAGCCAATGAAATTGTATTTCCTATTTTGGGAAATGACATTTTGCTATTAGTGAGAATTTTAGCTAGCACTATTTTGTGCTGCACAGAATACACATTCTTCCCATGTTTGGCAAATGGCTACAGGTGCTGCTTTGGAATTGTAATAATTTTGTGTAATACTAATTTCCAGTATTTAAAGAAATGTTGATTGGTAAATCTCAGTTCTGCTGTGGATGGCATCAACATGCGCCTGAGGGAACACAGGTGCTGGAAGGAGCAACTGTATCACAAATAAGTTTAAGAAAACTTCATTATAAAGGGGAACTTTATAAAAACCACATGAAATGTGATAAAAGCTGAGCAAGTTGGGGATTTCTGAGCTAACAGAAAATACTTCACTATGCACTGGAGAGTCAGATTGAGTTTTTTGGCTTTCCCATCTCTGTGGTGGATCACTGATAAAGAGTTGATTATGATTCAGTTTGGTTTAGAATTGGTTTGTGTTTTCACAGCTTCAAGTAGGTGTTTTAAATCATTTTAAATATTTACATGAAAATGGTGAGCAAAGCGCTATTCCTTTTTGCCTCATTAGGCTTCTGGATGCCTATGACGAACATCAGGCCCTTCTCAAGGAGCAGGATTCTTTGAAAAGGAGAGCGGAGAATGGGTATGTAGTCTGCTCACCTGGGGTGTAAGCTGGCTCGATAGCTGATGCAGTCCAGGGTAGCTGGAACATAGACTACACTCAGCTGTAGCTGGTGCAAAGCACTTTGGAAATGTTTGAAAAATAGTTCAGAGAACAATCTTGGAAACTATATTTTTCTTTAGTCTATGATATATATATACATATATATATGCATTTTTATTTTTTTTTTTTAGCTTTAAAGCTACTGCTTGCAAGAGCAAAACCACTGTCTTTTTTTAATCAGTTAAAATACACTAAATAGGGCTGTACTGTTGGCTTCAATATTTGGAAATAGATTTACTGGAAGGTAACTTTCTGAATTGTTTCTCAGGAAAGCTTAACAATACTGGGAAAAATAACCCAATCTTTAAGCAGAAACATGCTTCTGCTGTCCCATTTGACTCACCAGAGCAATTAAAAACCAAGACTATTGTTCTGAAGCACAATATACTACTGTCTTTCTCTAAATCAAATTCTGCTTCCCTGTTTGGACAGGGCACCACATCTGAAAATACTGCTTAACTTCATCCATTACAACATTTCTCACCCAGAAGCTCAGCATTTAATCTAACTTGCCATTTACAAGTGTGTATTAACTTCACAGGTCAGAGGAACCAGATGAAAAGAAAATGCTAACAGATGACCCAACACTGGCATCGGCACAGATGATGGATGGAGACATGCAAGTCAATCAGGCAGCATATAACTACAATGCCTGGTACCAGGTGCGTGCATGCTTTGGGTGCTGCGCTCAGTGTGCATGTTCTGTATGCACACATGTTGTGCTTTTCCCTGTGACTCTGTGGCCCAGCGTCAGAAGCTTGGAGTAGAAATTTACCTCCTGTTTTTGTTGATTCCCCTGTAGCCTGTTACACAAGTGTAAGGTATTTCTCCTTGTGCAGCAGGAAGAGCAGCTTGGTGCCAGCTGTTCACGTGAAGGGGTGCATTACAGCTGTTAGGGATGTTGCTGGCTGAGGGCAAAATGCTTTGCCCAGAAAACTCACTTTGGGATTCCAGTTTACACTGTGTTTTGGTAGTTAACTTCTCCAACTAGTAGTTCCCATAATGTCTCGGTATGGGTTCCAGTGCACTGGTACAGTGTCCGTACAGAATCAGTCCGTTCAACAGCTTGACCTGTGGGTCTGCTCTTGCATGACATTCAGTTTTGTCCCCTTAAGGGGCTTAAAGAGGGAATTGGTAATACCATACCTTGGCTTCCTCTTGTGGCAGCAGCAACCTCCAGCATGTGCTCTGCTTCCTTCTAGACTGATAGTCTGATTTTGTCCAAGGGGCAGGCTGTAGAGCTTTATCTTTCTGTGCAAGGTAAAGGTGGGTGCTGCTGGTGCCCCCTCAGCTGGGATGAGAGCAACGCAGGCTTGTAATGTTTATTCTTTTGGGTTATGAGTAACTGAGGGTCTGGCTGAAGCATTTCCTCAAGCATTTTAATGAAAGTTGTTGTTCAGGCTGTAAGGAGCCTGCCAAGCTGGTGAGAGCAGCATTTGCAGGTGGAACGTGACCCAGCCATTGTGTAACTGTGATTTAAAATTGCCTGTGTCAAGGTTTAAGTGTTCTTTCCAAGTCAGGTGGTGAAAGGTGCCTCACCCCCTCAGCATAGAATCATAGAATGGTTTAGGTTGGAAAGGACCTTAAGATCAGCTAGTTCCAACCCCCTGCCATGGGCAGGGACACCACCCACTATAAACCATGTCACCCAAAACTCCGTTTGGGAAGACTCTGCCCATCACTGGGCCAGGAAAAATGCCACAAGTTTCCAAACTCAGAATGGTGGGAATGGCAGGCTGATAGTGCTGATGGTCTGCGTCCTGTGGTTGGGACAGTAACTCCATCACCGTCTGCCTGCTGTACATTTTACAGTCTGCTTGAGAATAGCAGAGGCATGTGTTCATGCTGCCTCCAGAAGGTTGTGCTGCCTGGGCACAGCTCATGGCAGTGTAGCCATGGGAACAGTCTTGGTTACATGTCTGCTAGTTGCAGACAGCCGGGTTCAGTGTGAGGGAGTGGCGTTGGTGTACTTCAGACACTCCCACCCTGAGGGGCATGCTGTGATGGGGGACAGGAGCTAGAGCGCTGGCTGTTCCTGCTTCCCTTGCCACCTGCTCCCTCTTTTCCCCTCCCTTTTAGGAGGTCTTGTTGAAAGGGAAGTGACAGCTCCAGAGCAGGCACCAAGGGGGATAGCTGAGGAACAAGAGGGAGCCCCTGACTTCTATACTGGAAGACTCATCATTTGAGTCCTTATTGACTAAAATCATGAGGGACAGCAGTACTGCCTCCCTTCTGGCCCTCGGTACAAGTCCGGCCCTGGCCTTGTGACTGCAGCCACTTGTTTCATTGAAGATGCCTTGCAGCAGGGGTGTCAGGGTGGTTGGAAGTTGATGGGTCCTGTGCTTCAGGGGAGCACCCCTGGGTGTTCCTTCTGCCTTCCACGCCAGCCTGAGGCACCAGCTGCGTGCAGGACCTCGGTGCAGAGACCTGGCTATGGTGGCTGTGGCATGGTGACCATGCTGGCCACTGCAATATGACGTTCCTTTCTGGAATGGCAGCCAGCTGCTCATTGAGCATTCTGTGTGGAGCGTGGGTACTCTGACTTACACTATCCCATTCTTGGGTTTTTTTTCCAGTACAATTACCAGAATGCATGGAATTACGGACAGTACTATCATGCGACTTGATCCGAAGAGTGAGTGCTGCAGTTTCAACAAAGACTGAATACCAAGAAATTATATTTTTCTAAATTAGGGATGTGAAAGAACTGTTGTAATACCTGCTTTTTGGTCTTCTGCATGTGAAATGAGCTGGTGTTCCCAGGGTATGTGTGAAGCAAGATCTGTGTGCTGGTAACCGATAAATGGTATCTCTGTACAACTCTAGTTTACCATAAATGCGTTTGTTTTGTTTTTTTAATTCCCTGCACTAATTTATGGAGGTATCTAAAGAATTTTTTTGGTCTCAGGACGATGCTGTGGATTTAACCAGTAAAGCTGTAGGGGTTTTGCTTTGGTGGGTTTCCCCCAAAGCCACTGTGCCACCCCAGCTGCTGCAGGATGCAGCAGCTCAGGTGCACAGCGCTCCTCTCCTGCTCTGCTCTCCAGCCACATGTCACGACCTGCTTCTATCACGACATCTTCTCCGTGCCCATGAGCCAACCCAGAATGCTTTCTCTGTGGTGTTAAGATTGAAACTCCGAAGAAACTTGGCAGCCTTTGCAAGCTGCGGTACGTATTTTCTATTCCATGTGGGGGTCAACAATTAAAATGCAGTGCAAAATGATGTTGCATTCTTTTTTAAAAAGCACAAACTGTGTTTGGGATGATTTTTGTATTTGGAGTTTTTCATGTACACAGTGTGAGCAAACTTTTTTTCATTTTGATCAAAGTGATCATTCCCATTTTTATAATAAAAACAAGGAATTCAGTAGTCCTCTGAGCTTTCTTGGATTGCCTCATTCAAGCCAGGAGTAAGAACTCTGGAGTCTCAGTTCCATGCCTCTCCTGTTCAAACAAATGCCTGTGGCACTGGAAAGCCTAGAATATAAATGTAAATGTTTCCTTCTTATTTAGGTTAACTAAAAGTGCTGGCCAAGTGCTTCTGTAAAATGCAGCAGCTTCACTGAAGCGGAGGGGAAGTGTATGGCTGAAGGCCTGAGCAAGGAGTTGAAGCACACACTCCTCTGTAACAGGCTGTGCAGCCCTGGGTGGGATAATAAAACCACATGTGCCAGCTTGAGGTAGGACTGCTTGTCCTGTAAACAGTTTGCTGAAGGTCTGTGCAATTCCCCCCTCCCAAGTAACAGAAGGAAGTTATAAGGTGAACATACACACAAAAACGTGAAGGCACGTGCATGTACAAACTATGTTTTCTTTAGTGGTATGTTACTGTACAGCATTGGGGGCAGGGACAACAAACATGATTTCAAGTACAAGGCCACAGCTGTAACTGTATCCGGGAGTTGCAAGAGCATTAACAGAAGCTTTCTTGATCGTAAACAGGTTCCCAGCAGCAAAGGAAATGCTTCATTTCATTCAATATCCACCAATTCCACCTCAAAGAAAAGTTTTGCATTTGGTGGAATCCTGTTTGCACACATTAAGGAAGTTTAAAAACAACCTCACACCGTGCCCCCTCTATAGGCATCACTCACTGGTGAATGACTTACCACCTCATGGTAAGTTCTAACATCGTGGAATCCTTACGGAACCACAGCTGCTGTCTGATGTGAGCTGTTGTGGGATGTGCTGCTCCTTATTCCTGTTCCTCAGAAGAGGAGCAGCTGAGTGTCACCTGAGCTGTCTGAGTGTTGTCTTCATTTCTGGGGTGCAAGCACTGGTGAGCAGCACCTTCTCCCCTGCAGGGCTCTGTACAGGCCTGTTCCTTCCCCATCTGTTAAGCACACCGAGTTTCCTTAGGCTGTTAACATTCTAAGCCTGCTACAAGTAACAAGTGTATGCTGATGATTGTGTCTCTGTCTGTAAAGTGCTTGACTCCACCAAGCATTCCCAAGTTCTCAATGGGTAATTGGCTGTGGAAGGATACTTGGCATCAGGCTGGCCTTTCTTGCCATATGCCCACTCAGGTTCAATCTCCAGCTGAGCCTTCTCTCCTTTACTCATTGTTAAGAGAGCTTCATCCCACTGAAAAACAAAAACAGAACAAGCTCAGACCAACCACAGAACCACCATATTCCACATACTCTTCCAAATTGCTCACACACATACTCCTGCAGCACCACACTGTTCTCTGCAGCCCTCTAGCCCACGCCAGTGTGCACTGCTGGGCAGTTTCATGTTCCATTTATTCATGCCTTTACATTGTCATGATGATGCTTGTTGCTAGGAAAGCATTCCCAGTTTCAGAATGCATTTCCCAGCAGACCACCATGCAGACAGCACTAAGGGGCTTGCCTCTGTGCCCCATGTTTCCCCACCATTCTGCTGCATCAACAGTGTTTATTTAAGGCTGATGCATGAAGACTGGTTTCATTTCTGTGATTGTCCCTCTCTGTGACCCACTTGTGCTGGCCAAAGCCAGTATTCAAAGTGGCACCGTATCAGCATTTAACAACAGTTGCTGCCCATGTCTGGTAACAGCTGAAAGAAGGTATTGGGCACCTACACAGACACAGAAGCACTATGCCAAAGGACTGAAGAAAAACCCAGGCAACTGCTGCTGCAGTGCTGGCCACAAGCCCAGGGACATTTCCCCCTCCCAGTACACTCCTATCACCCATAAAAGCCTCTTCCCTGCCCAGCAGCAACACAGAATATTATGTTGGGTTGGGTTTGTTTTGTTTTTTAAAGCCAGGTAAATACAAGATCCTTCCTGTGTCCTTACCTTGTGCAGACACACTGATTTCACCACACGCAGCTGCCCCTTATTTGCTTTGCACATAAGCCAGGACCTCCTGGACACACCAAGTTCACACCAGTGCCCGTGACTTCAAGTTGTAAGCTAACAGGATGTACAAAACACTCAATTCTTCTACTGAGTGCTTCTGGTCTACTTAAATACACCTCCTCATGCAGCTTCTACCTGCACTGCTTTAAGATTTAGTGCTGGCCACGGCAGAGGAGTTGCAGCATCAAAACTGCAGCTCATTTCAATGCACAACAGCAACTAGAGTTTGGAGTTTCAGCATTCAATTCAGAGTTAAGGGATGAACTGAACCAAGTGTAGAAAGGCCCTGAGGCATATACAGAAAGAACGATGAGAAGAAACAATGTTCTGACAGGCTAAAGCATACAGAATGAGAAAGGCAAAGAGATCTGGGGCTGTTCAGCCTGGAAAAGGCTCTGGGGAGACACTGGAGCAGCTTCCAGTGTCTAAAGGGGCAGACAGGAAATCTGGAGAGGGGCTTTTTACAAGGGCCTTTAAGGATAGGACACAGGAGAATGGCTTTAAATTAACAGAGGGGAGATTCAGATCAGGTATTAGGAAGAAGTTCTTTACTGTGGGGGTGGTGAGGCCCTGGCACAGATTACCCAGAGAAGCTGCCCTGTCCCTGGCAGTGTTCAAGGGCAGGTTAGATGGGGGTTTGAGCAACATGGTCTAGTGGAAGGTGTTGCTGCCCATGGCAGGGAGTTGGAACTGGATGATCTTTACGGTCCCTTCCAACTCAAACCTTTCTATGATTCTAGGAATGCATAGTGATGGATGGACACCCAGCACCTGCAACCTTTTCTGTTGTGCAAAGCACTGCAGGCATGTGCAAGAGACTGCTTGTCCTGAGAACATGTAGTTGTTACGCTGTTCCCCACACACCACTTTGTGAGAGCAGTGACACTGCGGATGGATGAAAGTACCCGTAAACAACAGATATTACGTCCTATGGTCAGCAATGTTTTCGACTTGCCTTTTACCTCCACCAGAATCAAAGACAGCAGCTCAAAATGTGCAGCCTGATTATAAATCTTGCAGAATTAAAACTTGTAGGATTCTGAGGGAGTCATTAATGTTTTACTTACACCTCTGATTACTTTTCCTACGCCAACTTTGAAACTTAAAGGTTTAGCTGCTTTTTTCTTCTTTGAACCTGAAAGACAGTTTTACATCCATTGCTTTAATATCACACCAGCACACTCTACTTCTGTCTAAAATTAGTGTTACGATCATGCTTTATACAAATATCTAATTATAATACTATTTTAGCCCACTATTGGATATTTAGGGAAAATGTAGTGCTGTGCACTAAAAACGTTATTAAATGTTGAAGTTGCACCAAGAGCTGAAATTGTTGAGCATCTTTCAGATATTGATCCGGCAAACCTTAAAGACTCATTTGTGAATTACTGAAATTGATGATACAAGTCATAAACACATTCGTGAAACAAAAATAACTCTATAGGGAACATACAACATCATACAACATGTGCAATGACTCAGTGTTCCAGTGATAGCCCTGCTGTTCCACTCAGTGTTGCATATGACTCCAGGAAAAGCACTTCTAGTATTGCAGGATTTCATATCCCTTAATCCTCTGATCTACAAACTGTTACAAAAATACCAGCAGACTTCTCCACAGACTACTTCAAATGAATGTACTGTCTCATATCACTCTTGTTACAGTGCCTCCATGTTAAAAGGTTTATTACAGGAGTACACCACGATGTGGCTATTTAGAAAAGGTAACTACATTGCTGGTAGTCAAGTTCCCTAGGTAAGGGAAGTTCCCGAAGCAGGAACTGTCTTTCCTCTGATTGTATCTGTGCATTTCACATTATCTGTGGCCTGGAGAATGCCAAATGTGAGGTCTGGCAAGATGCAGCAGTGTCACTTGACACCAGCCAGTCCCAAAATACTGCCCTGAATTGCCTCATGGAAAATCAGGAGTGGCTGCAGGGACAGCCTCACTCAGCTCAACAGGATGATGGTAAAAGCAGTTCATCAGGACTCCCACCATGAACCTTTTTGCCTTTCAGAAGCAAGTAACAACCCAAGGACACTTAATGGCTAATTTCCTCTGCATGCATTTATAACAAAAGCCAAACAGTATATATATGACCTTACTTGTTTGAATATTGGTATCGAAGACTGTTCCATCCTGCAGCTTTCCTGTATACCAGCAGTGAACAGTGTCTCCTTTCTTTGGAAAGTTGGTCTTATCACCCTTCTTTAAAATTGATTTTGTATACTTTGGCGGCCCCTAAGTTTATAAAAACAGAGTTACGACTGCTGCACTAACTAGGCTCAGGCCAACCATACTCAAGACTGAACCACCGCTTAGTTGAGGCATCAAATGAACATATGCAATGTTAGCAAACGGCACGTTCAGGTACTATTGGGGGGCAGTAATATTTGGGCAAAAACATAGCCGCATTGGCACAGTTTTCAGCAAAGACTGAAGCTCTGGGAGAAATACACATCTGGGAGAAAGACCCATTGCTAATTCACGCTACAGAAGGTTTACAAGGCTAAGGTACGGTACAAACACCAGACTTCTTGCTATAACCAGGTTTTTGTAAACCTGGATGGTTTGGCTGCTGCAAGCAATCCCCAAAACAACACAAAGCAGAGGTGCCGCACCAACCTCTTCCACGGCCTCTTCAGGCTTCGCTGCTTTCCCCTTGGCTTCCTCTGCCTTAGCGGGCTTTGCCTTCTCCGCCGCCTTCTCCGCGCCGTCCGTGCCCTTGAACCGCTAAAGGAGATGAAGAGGGGCGGCAACCGTCACCTACCGCCCGAGTCTCGGCTCCCAGTCCCGCCACCGCGGCCCCGTACCTGCGTGTTGAAAAGCTGCGTGTAGGCCGCGATGAGCTGCTCTTTATTCGCTGTCTTCGCCACGTTCTTCACCTGCCCCAGCAGCTTGTGCTCCGCCAGGAACTGCAACACACGCCAGTGAGCAGCGGAGGTGCACCCCTCTGCACACATACACCGCCACCAACCCCCCTTCCCGCCCTTACCGCCTGGGCTGCATGCTCCTGAAGGAACTTGATGATATCCTTCTTAGGCAGCGACTCACTCCGCAGCTCCTCAGCGCTCCAAGGCTGCGCCGGGCCCGCCGTCGCCGCCATTTTCCCGCCCGCCACCGCCTCCTCCTCAAGCACCGCCCAACCTTCCCGTCATGCCCGCGGGAGCGGCCGCACGGGCGGGACCAGGAGAAACCTAAACTCCCGGTTCGCTGCCCTCCGTTCCGGTTGCTTATCCCTGTGGCGACTCCCGCGGGGTTTTAAAGCAGCGGCGCTGAGAATATGGCGGGCGTCGTACCTCAGCGTGCGCTACCTCAGAGCGGGCGGGAGCCGCTCCGCGCGGCGGCGCCTTGAGGGAGGATGAGCGGAGGGCGGCAATGCACTTTACCTCAGGCCTGGTGGGCGGCGGGCGGGAAGGCGCTGGATAAGAAGAAGAAGGAGGAAGAAGAGGAAGCAGCCGATGCAGACGATGACCTGCTGTTGGCGGCGGCGGCGGTGGCGGACCCGAGCCCGAGCCCTGTGGCGGGTTTCTGTGCGGCCGCGGGGTCCATTTGGATCTATCCCACTAACTATCCAGTGCGCGGCTACCAGGTGCGCATGGCCCGCGCCGCCTTGCTGGGAAACACGCTGGTCTGTCTGCCCACCGGGCTGGGTAAGACCTTCGTGGCCGCCGTCGTCATGTACAACTTCTACCGCTGGTTCCCCTCCGGCAAGGTGCTGTTCCTCGCCCCCACCAAGCCGTTGGTGGCTCAGCAGATGGAGGCCTGCGCCCGCGTTATGGGCATCCCGGCACGGCACATGGCCGAGATGACAGGTAGGGCGGCAGCAGGGACTGGGACGGGCTTGCTCCGGGAAGCTGCGTCCTCGGAGAGGCCGCAAACATCGAGCCTTCTTAGCTTAGAGGCAAGAGCAAGCAGCGTGAAAAGCCCCAGTAGAGGAAAACAGGGTTTGTTTTTTTGTTTTTTTTTTTTTTTTTTAAGAGGATTTTTAAGGCGTTAACTTTAGGTTTTGCGACAGTTAAAGGCCCAGGTTACTATTACAAACGTGATGAAGTGTTAGAGCGCGTTTTCTGGAGCTCTGGTGTGCCGGCCTTGCGCGGAGGTGTGAATGCGCAGGAAATACGCTTTCTGTGAAATTTAAGCCAAAGAAGAACGGCTTTTTTTTTTTTTTTTTTTTTTCTTAAAGTTTTTGCAAAGACTGCAGTTTATTGCTTAGTTAAGTAATCACCTTAATGACTTAAAAATAACCTATTGTTAAGTGCAATCCTTTCTCAAAGGTGGTGTAGATCAGGTATAAGGCTCTAGGCGGCTGCAGGGTGTCTTGAGCTTCCTTGCCTTGTTTTCTGTGGTTCTGAATTTAGTGCTTAATAAAAAAAAAAAAAAAATCCTAGTCATTGTATCCATCTTTTTTTTTTTTTTTTTCCCTGAAAATAGAACTAGCATCAAGGTGCATGCTGTTTTAAAAAGCACTCGTTTCCTGAAGCTGACACGTATCTGCCAGCCCTGTCAGCCTTCCATGTCCCCTCAGGCCATGGCTTGTTCTCAGCAGAACTGTTTGCTAATGTTATTTCTTTAATTTCCAGGAGGTACCCAGGCTTTTAGTCGAAGGGAACTGTGGGCTGCCAAGAGAGTCTTTTTCCTTACGCCTCAAATAATGGTGAATGATCTTTCTCGTGGGACATGTCCTGCTGTAGAGATTAAATGTTTGGTTATTGATGAAGCTCACAAAGCCCTTGGAAATCATGCCTACTGTCAGGTAATGCAGGTTTGCTTCAAAATACTATATAAAAATCTTTTTTTTAAATACTTTACTGTTATGTGCCAAGACTTCTTTTCATTAGCTTTTGTGCTGTCTTGGCTATGGGTGAGAAAAATCTTTTGTCCCCCCCTTGTCAGTCCCCATGTCTATGAAGTTGGCAGGCTTTGTTCTCTGCTTTATCTGTGTGTTTGCATGATTTTCAGTAGAACTATCAGCGCAAACTGAATTCCTCTAGTCTCTGTTCACTTCTTCTCTGTTTCTTTTATGCTGTGTTGCATTATTTGTAACTGTTTGGGTTTTCCACAACCTGTGCCACACAGGGCGGATGGTCAGGGGACACGCTGTTCACTAATGGCACTGGCAAGTTTGGCTATATGGGAGCATAAAATAGGAAGGAAATATTGTTTTCTTGAATGCTCAGCAGCTATTGTACTTGTCCTAGTTCTGGTCTTGGGGAGGGTTATAGAGCAAGAACATGGGAAGTCTAAGGAATATTTTACCATTTTCCCAACTGTTAATGCAACATTTTCAAGTGAGACTCAACTGAATGCTGGTTGGCATGGTGGTTGTCATCCAGTCTCTGTTTGGATTTCCAGGAGCTAATCATCCATGATTTACTTTTGGCAGCCCTCTTGAGGCAGCATGCTGTTAATCTTTTTGTGAAATAAGTGAGAAATAATTTCATGACTTACCAAGATTGTTCTGCTGAGTGGGACTGGGGTAACACGCTTCGTCAAGATTAAGCATTCTTGGATAAAATAGTTATAAACTGAATACTTTCTGCTTCCCATTTGACTTTAGATGTACACTGTTTAGAATATTTGGTTATTTTTTTCTACTTTGTGGTTATTTTCATTGGCATAGTTTGTATAGGCCAATAATCTCCTCTAAGGATATTGACAGCAACTTTCCCTTTCTTAGGTTGTAAGGGAACTAAGCAAATACACAAATCAGTTTCGGATCTTGGCCCTAAGTGCCACACCGGGCAGTGACACAAAGGTGAGTCAGACCTACTTGTTGACATAAAAAAGTTTCAGTAGAAGCCATGTCTAATACCAGTTTGGTATTAAACTAAGTCTGCTAGAATTCCACATAAAAACTGAATCTCTTTACAAGCTGTTAGTTGGTAAGGGTGTCATGGGTTCAGCAGTAGCAGTCATTTTTTCTCCTTCTTAGTGGCTGGTGCAGCACTGTGTTTCTAACTTT
>WYDI02042294.1:0-11488 GCA_009867235.2 Psittacus erithacus
TGTCCAGCTGGAGACCAGTAACGAGTGGTGTCCCTCAGGAATCGGTGTCGGGTCCGGTCTTGTTCAACATCGTTGTCGGTGACATGGACAGTGGGATTGAGTGCGCCTTCAGCAAGTTTGCTGATGACACCAAGTTGTGTAGTTTGGCTGATACGCTGGAGGGAAGGAATGCCATCCAGAGGGCCCCTGACACGCTTGTGAGGTGGGCAGATGCCAACCTTATGAAGTTTAACCATGTCAAGCGCAAGGTCCTACACCTGGGTCACAGCAATCCCAGGCATAGCTACAGGTTGGGGAGAGAAGAGATTCAGAGCAGCCCTGCGGGGAAGGACTTGGGGGTGTTGGTCGATGAGAAACTTAAGATTAGCCGTCTTCAGTGTGGGCTCACAGCCCAGAAAGCCAACCGTATCTTGGCCTGGATCAAAAGGAGCGTGACCAGCAGGTCGAAGGAGGTGATCCTGCCCCCCTACTCTGCTCTTGTGAGATCTCGCTTGGAGTATTGTGTGCAGTTCTGGTGTCCTCAACATAAAAAGGACATGGAACTGCTGGAACAAGTCCAGAGGAGGGCCACAAGGATGATGAGGGGACTGGAGCACCTCCTGTATGAAGATAGGCTGAGAAAAAGTTGAGGCTGTTCAGCCTGGAGAAGAGAAGGCTGCATGTAGACCTCATAGCAGCCTTCCAGTATCTGAAGGGAGCCTATAAGGATGCTGAGGAGGGACTCTTCATTAGGGACCGTAGTGATAGGAGAAGGGGTAATGGGTTCAAACTTAAACAGGGGAAGTTTAGATTGGATATAAGAAAGAAGTTCTTTACTGTGAGGGTGGTGAGGCACTGGAATGGGTTGCCCAAGGCAGTTGTGAATGCTCCATCCCTGGCGGTGTTCAAGGCCAGGTTGGACAGAGCCTTGGGTGGCATGGTTTAGCGTGAGGTGTCCCTGCCCATGGTAGGGGGGTTGGAACTAGGTGATCTTAAGGTCCTTTCCAACCCTAACTGTTCTATGATTCTGTGATTCTGAACTTAAAAAAAACCCCTCAGCTTCATGAAATTGTCTTAGGTTTGTTCTCATTTTCCAAGTGTTCTTGACTCACCAACCCAATCAACACTGGATGTTCTAATCATCTGAAGAACTGATTTTGCCATGTACATCTTCATGCTGCACTTGAATTATATTTGGTTTGCATTCTAAAAATAATTTTTGGGTCTCGGGTAAAATGGGGAATTTTCATGGGAAATTGAATGTTTGGACATTCCAAATAATTGGTTGGGGTAGACTGTAATTTGAAGCTGAGTTGTAAGCAGGCACAACTTATGTCTAGCTCACTGGTGTCACTTTTTAGCTGCATTTCTCCTTCCTGTCCAGTAAGTTTAGTTTCAGAACTTAACAGTCGGATTGCTGTGCAGATTACTGTGAGGAATTTTTATTTTACCATTTCTCCGGCCAATAACACAGAAATTATCTGGTGCAAACTTTGGGGACGGGCTGAGAAGTTCCAATGTGGGCATTAAGTATATCCTTTTTAAATACCAGGAATGTGTTTTGAAAGAAAAAGGAAGGAAACTATCAGCGTTGTCCAGAGCACACAAATCTCTCTACTGTGCTTCCTATATACTGTAGTGTGTGGTATATGTAACTAATATTTCTTCTAAATTTTTTCTGATAGTATATGGGTTTTCATTTTTCATGGCCCATTCTGTACTGCAGAGGAGCTTAAAAGTTATTTTTTTAGGATAAAACGTGTTTTTTCTAATACAGTAATTAATTATTTCCTCATTTATGCTGGGTGATACTGAAGTTCAAGAGAACAGTATCTTGAAGTCATTCAAAAGCCACTTGGTAAATCAGAAGAATTAACTAGGATCAGTGCCACATTAGCACAATGCCAGTGGTTGAGTTTTGCATACAGAACAGTAGCTCGTGCCCTCCTTAAGCTCCTTTGATTGACCTTGCATTCAGCTTGCATTGAATGAGCTCTTGCTGAAGCTTTGCAGGAGCTAGAGAATGTTGGTATGTGTTGTAACGATTGGTGGAACGTGGAAAGGCTCAAGTGTGTTGGCACAACCAAAGTCTCAATATGATGAGCTAACTGTATTGTTCATTGAGAAGTCTCTGTGTCTTTTGGAAATTAAGTCTTGGCCAATGAACAGTAGGTCTGTGTACACGTACTTAATTTATATGGCTTTAGACTGAGGTATTTCATTTATAATTAAGTGTTTGAAGCAAAGTTCTAAAGAGGCTCTTGAATGCATCACCCTTTAGCTGTGTCCTGAAACAAGTTGTTGATGTGAAGATGACATAGTCTTCTTCCTTTATCTGCTAGCATTACACAGTTCAATTCAATTCAGTTCAGTTCAGCTCAATTTGCATCAAAAGCTTTAAGAACAAATTTACTATACTACCTACATTTGCTGCTACAAACTAGCATAGATACAAATGGCTATTACTGTTCTCGTGCTCACAAATTCTACAGTAAAAATGAAATTTACAATTAAAACTGTAAGATACAGCACATTTATATCCTGAATAGCCCTGAATTTGCAGTTGCACTTCCAAACCCACCTCAGAATAAATCTGAAAAAAACTGTCTTCTAACAGAAGTCTGTTGTGTGAGTGCAGAATAGGAATGAGAAGTTACTAAGGTCGTGAAAAGTGATCTAGCTAAAATTCTCCTTCTTGTACATTTGCAGAACTTACTCTTGTCCCCTCAATTTAGTAACTTAGAAATATAAGAGATGATTGAGAAAAAGTCAGTTTAATAAATACAAGCCTTTTACTGTGCATTTCAAATATGACTCACCATTGTGTTTAGTGACTCTGCAGCCAAAGTGTCAGTCATGCAAAACACCCTAGATCATAGAAAAAGATATTAAAATTATTTACAGAAACATAAATTGTTACTATGCATAACTTTTGAACTCTGAGCTAGCTTCATGGTGGGGAGGAATTTGGATGTTTAGCAATAGTCCTTACAAGAAAAAGTAATGCTTCTTCATGAAGTAAATACAGTTGTTCAAAATATGCCACGTCTGTATGCTTCAGAGCTTTACTGAGTAAGTGACTGAGGCATGGGAGTCATACACGTACATATATGCTGTTCCATGCCTCAGGAGTTTTTTCAGTTGTGTGAGAAATGTTGCTGGACTTCGTTGCTTTCAGCAAAATTAGCCAGCGTGTTTTCAGTGTTCAGCCAATATGTCTTTAGCATCATAGACTGGTTTGTGTTGAAAGGGACCTTAAAGCTTATCCAGTTCCAACGCCCTGCCATGGGCAGGGACACCTTCCACTAAATCAGGTTGCTCAAAGCCCTGTCCAACTTGGCCTTGAGTACTGCCAGGGATGGGGCAGCCACAGCTTCTCTGGGCAGCCTGTGCCAGTGTCTCACCACCCTCACAGTGAAGAATTTCTTCCTAATACCTAATTTAAATCTCTCCTCTGTCAGGCTAAAGCCATTCCCCCTTGTCCTGTCCATCCAGGCCCTTGTAAAAATCCCCTTTCCATATTTCTTGTAGACCCCCTTTAGGCACCGGAAGCTGCTCTAAGGTCTCCCCAGAGCCTCTCTTCTCCAGGCTGAACAAGCCCATTTCCCTCAGCTTGTCTCCAGAGAAGAGATGCTCTAGCCCTCTCACCGTCTTTGTGGTCTCTTCTGGATTCACTTCAACAGCTCCATATCCCTCTTGTGTGATTGCCCACAAAGCTGGACACAGGACTTTAGGGGGGTGTCTCACAAAAGCGGAGTAGTGTTCTTCAAAGCAACATGAGTTTATTATGGCCAAATTCTGTTTTAAAAGTAGTTTGGGATATTTTAGCACTGAGAATCTGTGGTCTAACCTCCTCTGGATTTTGGGGAGTTAAGGTGCCCCTGTGTAACATCTCCCTTTTCACAAGCTGCATTCTGGAGGAGGAAGACATAAGTATTCTGCATGTCTAACTCACTGATCTTCCTTTAAACTATAGTACTTGTTCAGAAGATTTGTTGCCTGTGTTTTATCATAGGTGAAATACTATGAAAGCACTGTGACTGTTTTGAAAGTGTATACCGACCAAAGGTTGTTCTGACATATTCAACCGCAGTAAAAAAAAATCAGCCACGTTGAACCAGTGCAGTGCATATTGTAGGAGAGTTATAATTGACAGCATTCTTCTCGGTCATACAAAGTGGCTTTCTTTATAAGCTTTGAATACTTCTATATTTCCTTATTAGTGGACAAAAAAGTAGATTGAAGTTCTTCCATTTCAAAGCAAAGTTTGTTTTTCTAAAAGTGAGTAAAAAATTATGATTCTTTTTGCAGTGTTTTTTAGTCAGGAATTTATAAATGGCATTTGCAGAGATTAAACTGATAATTAAAAATATTTTGAAGTTCAAATAAGATAGTTTCACTCTGGTAAAAAAAAGTAGACTCAGTGTTGACAGTCCTTCACATGTATGGTGGAAAAATGTGTGTCTGACATGTTCACTTAGGAATGAAGAAGTGAACTTTATTTTTATGAATAGTTTTCATATTGTGAAATTATTCATCATTTTTATGAACAATTTTCATCTTATAAAACCATTTTATAGTAGTTTTATTAGAAGTACAGAGATTACTGAGGTTTACTCATATCTCCCCAAACTGTTTACTAAATTCATAATTTTTCAGGCTTTGTAGAAAATTCAATCACCAATGAGTGCATAACTCATTTTGTGCTTAAAAAAATCTAGAGGTACGTTTAACTTGTTTATGCAGGAGTATGTTTCCCTTGTGGTTTGAGCCTCTAATTTAACTCAGTAGTCTCATGGCACTCAATTTGTATAGAATAATGGGTGAGGGAAAAGCGTGCTTCAGTATTAGTTTATTGGACCTGTGCTTTAAATGCCTGTTATTGAATAGTTCTAGATTGGCAGTACAATACTGTAAATTCTTTACAAAACCATGATACATTTCTTATAATTTATTCACCATTTCTGGTAAAATGGGATGCCTATATGATTATAACACCAAAGTTAGGGGTTAATAGCTAATAATAGTGTACTGAGTCATTTGTGCAGTCCACTTTATCAAATAATCTGTGCTTTGTTACTGAGCACAAATGGAAATTTTAATGCTCATTTTAGGAGCAATGCATGTTTTCTCATATGTTGCCTAGTGATTCTCATTTCATGTTTATTTAGATCACAGCAAACACTTCAATTGGGTTAGCTTGTAAAGCATTTCAAATGCATCTAAAATAAAAAACTTTAAAAGGGCGCATTTGCTTTCCATGCTACTTGCTTTTCTACAATGTGACTTCTGTGTGCTGGAATGATTTTCACTTTGTTGTAGAAGAGGAAAGTCATTCTAAGGGACAGCACAATCCTTTTACACTTGCATTATCTGTATTGTATTTGTTTAAAAGTGTAAGAGTAACAAATCACTGTATCGTACCAGGATAAATAAAAGGATAGGTTGAAAATATTTTAGTCTTGTTTCAGCTGTTC
Organism: Psittacus erithacus; assembly: GCA_009867235.2. Classification (NCBI taxonomy): domain Eukaryota; kingdom Metazoa; phylum Chordata; class Aves; order Psittaciformes; family Psittacidae; genus Psittacus; species Psittacus erithacus. The sequence goes on from WYDI02042294.1 coordinate 5,457, forward strand.
ATAGTTCTAGTTGAAGTTTAAAGTAGTTGTTAGTTATTCTGTGGTTTTTTTTTTTTTTTTTTTTTTTTTAGTCCTAAAATACATTTTTAATATATTCCCCATCATTTAGCTTGGAAAAGACCTTTAATGTCATCAAGTCCAACCATAAACCTAATGCTGCCAAATCCACCACTAAGCAATGCCCCTAAGTACCGCAGCTACGTGTCTTTTAAATACCTCCAGGGACGGTGACTCTATCACTTCTCTCAGCAGCCAGTTCCAGTGTTTGACAACCCTCTCAGCTAAGAATTTTTTCCTAATACCCAATCTAAACGTCCCTTGGTGCAACTGGGGAGGTTTATCTGTTGTTACTTGGGAGAAGAGACCAACCGCCACCTCACTACAACCTCCTGTCAGGCAGTTGTAGAGAGCAATAAGATCACCCCTGAGCTTTTCTTTTCTCCAGACTAAACACCCCCAGTTCCCTCAGCCGTTTCTCATCAGACTTGTGCTCCAGGCCCTTCATCAGCTCCATTGCCCTTCTCTAGACCTGCTCCAGCACCTCAATGTTTCTTTTGTAGTGAAAGGCCCAGAACTGAGCACAGGATTCAAGGTGCAGCCTCACCAGTGCCCCGTACAGGGGGATGATCACTGCCCTGGCCCTGCTGGCCTCACTGTTGCTGGTACAGCCCAGGATGCTGTTGGCCTTCATGGCTGCCTGGGCACAAGCTGGCTCATGTTCAGATGGCTGTTGACCAACACACCCAGGTCCTTTTCTGCAGGGCAGCTTTCCAGCCACTCTACCCAAGCCTGTGTGTCACAAGGGGTTGTTGTGACCATGTGTTACCATTCTTATTCCAGTAAAATGCCTCAAGACGACAATTACCCTGCTGAAATTTGGAAAAAGAAAAAAACTAAGAGCAACAACAACAAAAAAAGAAGCAAATTTAAAAGACTCAGTTTGTCAATATACTTCAAAACTGGAAAATAGCTTTTAATGTAATTCATACTTTTCAGGCTTTCTTTATAGAAAACATTCTCAAATGTCAATGGAATTTACGTTAGAACATTAAATGCACTCTTACCTTCTGGTTTATTGTACTTCCTGCAAAAAGATTAAATCACCCATCTATATGGGTACAGAAGACACTGTTAAGGACTCCTGAAAGCGTACTTCAAGTTCAGTATGGAGCAAGTGAATTTCCCTTTTCTTTCCATAAAAAAAGCAGTGTATCTTAACTGAGCCTCAACATGTGATTCACAGGAGAGGTCTCTCTCTCCCTTGCAAGAATAATTTGAAATTTTGAAAGAAAGTGAGTAGAAAGAGCAATATTCCATCACTAGATTCCAGTGTAGAAAGTACAGATTATACAGGCAATACATGTGCTGCATGGGTACATTTTTTTATTTTCTTTTTTACTAAGTCTGTTTTGTGTGTTTCAAGTCTATATCAATACAGATGAACGACAGAAGATCTCACGATTCGGGCAGAAGAGATACTATCACATGCAGAGTCTCAAGGAGTAGTGGTAATGCATTACCACAAGTCCAGAAGGTTTTTACAACAGCACTTATTTAATTGATTGAAAATATATAAGGGGACATGTAAGAACATAATCCATTGTAATCTGGTATAATGATACTTAAAAATACGGTTTTATTTGTCTTTTAAAAAAATGCATAGCAAGTGGATGAGATTGCAAGTTTAGTCACACTTATTAATTATACTGAATTTTTAGTTTTAATTAGTAGCTCTTTTGAGACTAAACCTTTTACCATCAGGCCGTTTGAAACCTATGAGATAAAAAGGAAGAGTTATTTCAGAATTTTATTTACATGATTTTAATTAATGATTATAATCTCCATAGCCGTTTTTTGAAAAAGAGCACTTAATCCCTTAACCAGTTTTCATGATTTGCATTTTGTGAAAACATGTAAGCCCTGCAGGCGTGTCATCTCCAATTTTTTTCAAACCGAACTTATTTTTAGAGAATTTTGTTTTGTTACTGCTCCAAGTCCCATTTCCTATCGTAATACCTGTTTCTCATGCAGAGTGAACTGATTGCTAGAAAAGTAAAGTTTGCTTCCTTTTGCCAAGACAGAACATAGCCCTTGGCAAGGTTGCCTTTGAAAACAGTTTTTCATGCAGGGACCGTATACAAGCAGTATTGCTGTTGCCAAGATCTTCTGACTAATGAAGGGTCGGAGCAATAGTGTATTCTTTCTCATTGCTGGCGGCATGTTTATGTAGCATTTCTTCTAAGAAAAGGCACTAGCGTTTCAAACAGAAGCTAGAAGTTTAACCTTCTAGGAGGAAGGTCAGTATTAGTTTTTATTGATAACATGGAAGAAAGCAACTATATAGGAATATGAAAGATAAATTCTGTGGCAAGCTCAAACTCTTAAAAACAATGAGTTCTCAATTTTTTTTTAACAAAAACTAGTTCAAAACCGTTTGTGTTTACAGTTACTTCTTTGAATCTCAGAGCAGGCTTATGCTTAGTGTTCCATATTGACGATTCAGAGAACCAATTCCTAACTAGAAGGGATTAGCATATAGACTGAATTTAAAGGTCAAAATTTCAGGAGCTGACTTACAGAATAGTTCTTTTCTTTTTTCCCCACGTTGGAAAAATGTGTAGTGAAAAAGGTGGAATATTCCTTGTGTTTAGAAATCCTGGCTATTATTAATATTCCATTTTTTCCAATGTGTGTAGCAAATAATATTTTCTGTGACATAGAATGAAAAATCAGGTATCTTTAACTCATATTTTTAAATAAAAGCTTTCATTTCAGTAAAACTTGTTTATAATGGATCTGTAATCTATGAAGCCAGGAATTTCTAAGTAAAATTTTAATTGAAATATGAAGTGTCTCACAGCTATAGAAATATCATGTAAGTATATATTCTGTCACCAAACAAGCAAATGAAAACAAGATGAGGGAAGTTACTTCAGGTGACAAAATTAATAGCTACTCTGGATGTTCTCAGATAGTTAATGAAAGCTCTTAACTCTCAGAAAGTTCCTAGTGGACTTCTTGTGTATTATGATTCTTGGGAAACCACAGTAGTCCATTCATATGGAGCACTCTTTAGAAGGGGTCTTGGCTGAATTAGCAGTAGCACTCACAGTGATTAGGATTGGCTGCGTATTAATAGCACTTGAACTCTCCTTTTATAACCACCATTTCTAGAAAAAACTTCTGAAACACATCCAAAACGTAGTCCCATACAAGCTACAGTGAAGAGAATTAACTCTATCCCAGCCAAAACAAGCACAAACATTTAAGAGTGTCTGAAATAATTTTGAAGCTTCCATGAAGTGCTTGCTTCCTACGAGGCATATATATTGTTATGTGTATAAAAAAGGTATGTACTGTTGAATCTTGAGCTTAATATCAGTATCTTGACTTCAGATCTTAATTGGATGGTTACTGTTGGGGCATGGGGCTGAAATGAAAAACACCATAAGAACAACGCTGTTTCTTGAGCAAAGTTAATTCATTTTTCTCCAGTTTTCCTAAGTCACTTTTGAGTAATTGTGTAAATTGGACCTACTGCTATAGCTGTGTGATAAACAAAGTACCACCCTTTATTGGTATAGCGTATAATGGACCACATGCTTGATAATTCTCAATAACGTTAATGTGACAAGTGATAAAATTTTTGCATTTATACAAGCAAGTAGCAAGATGAGTTGATGATGTAGTTCCAGTCACTGAATTAGATCTTCAGTTTTGTCACTAAATGTTTACAGTAGAAGTAGTTCTAAAGATTTTATCAATCTAGAAAGCCAATAACTACCTAAAAGATATTTCCCCATCAGCCCTACAGTACAGAAATAAATATGTTCACTCCTAACAGAGAAATAGCATGCTGAAGAAGTCTTTTGGAACTGGATATTTTGATAGTTTGGTAGTATACAGAAACCACTTACCTGTATGACTGTGTCATTTTCCCACTAGCAAGTTGTCTTATAAAGATTTTATGTTCAAACAGCAACTCATCTGTCAATTATTTAACAGAACCTGAGAGAAATTTGAACAACAGCCACCGAAACAGTTACTCAGCTAATAAAGAATTCCTTACATAAGGTTCATGGTCAGTCCTTGGATAATCAGTGGTGCGTGTTTTTACAAATCCTGTCTTGATGCTTCTCTGACACATTCAGAACTCTCAGTTTCATTACATTATAGTAGATGTATGCATCAGTTTATATGTGGAGCAAGTTCAGAGGAGGTCCACAATGATGATAAAAGAGCTGGAGCACCTCCCGTGTGAAGGCAGGATGAGAAAATTGGGGATGTTCAGCCTGGAGAAGAGAAGGCGTGCTGGAGACCTCACAGCAGACTTCCGTTATCTGAAGGGGGCCTGTAAGGATGCTGGAGAGGGACTCTTCATCAGGGACTGTAGTGATAGGACAAGGGGTAATGGGTTCAAACTTAAACAGGAGAAGTTCAGGTTAGGTAGAAGGAAGAAGTTTTTTAATGTGAGGGTGATGAGGAGCTGGCACAGGTTGCCCAAAGAAGTGGTAAATGCTTCATCCCTGGCAGTGTTGAAGGCCAGGTTGGACAGAGCCTTGGGCAGCATAGTCTAGGATGAGGCATCCGTCCCCAAGGCGTGGGGAGTTGGAAGTTGGAACTAGGTGATCTTGAAGTTCTTTCCAACCCTAACCATTCTGTGATTCTGTGATGCTGCTTCAGCTATTCGCATTTGCTGTAACGTGACAAATATGACTTGGGGTAGAATTGCAGAAGTCTAACTGGAAAAATGCAAACAATAGTAGAAAGAAACCCCAACACCTAATTATTTTGTTCTTTATTTCTCTCTTTAAAATACAGAAGCAATATCTGTAGCACTTTCTTCTTTTACATATTTTAACATTTTCTCTAAATCTGTTCAACATGATACATTTGATAACCAAGGCAGCTGGTTAAACTGAAGATTGCAGTGGTAAGGTCTGATCTGAATTTAATACAGAATCATGGAAAAGTCTGTGTGGCAGGGGTTGGTGGGATCATCTGGTCCTACCTGCTTCTGAAAGCGGATCCTTGGTTTGTCAAGCCAAATCTTGAGAATTTTCACTGGGGAAGATTCTAGCACTTTTAGGAAATGTACTCGAATGTTTAAGTTTTCTGAGGATTGTGTTAGTCTTTTCCCAGTGGAAGACCCAACAAAATAAAAAGGAGAGAAGTTGTATCATCTCATTCCCCGCTCTTCCCCAACCCACCCTCTCACTAAAAGGAAAGTCCAACATTATAAAACTCTTAACAACTAGCTAAAACACATTCCAGAGGGAGTAGGTTGTTTTAATACTGCAGGCAGGAACAAGAGCTTTGTGTGTTGGTTTAGTCCTTTATGTCAGCAATGACAAGTTCAATCGTACTTTCTGTCATCTTTTAATTGTTAGTAATTCATCAAACAAAAATCACTACTCTGAACTTTGAACATCAGTTCTTCAGGGAATTTGCTGAGATGTTCCCAATTGCAAACAGTATTGAATACCTGTTGTTGAAAAAGTAATTATTAGATCCTTTCCCATTGTGTTTACAGGGCAGCAAAAATACTAATCAATTTTGAAAAAAAGAGGTCATAAAAATTATTATTTTTGCACTTCACAATATTCAAACACAATTTCTTATTGCTAAATATAGAATACAAATACAGCTTTTTTTGAAAATCAAAGTTGCTTTTCCAAATTTAAAAGCAGCCACAAAGTCTAACTTAATATGTAGTTTTTTACTGATGATACTCTAGTAGTGTTTTTTTCCAGAATTAGCTTATTAAGATTCAGTCTTTTAAACTTTCGTCATACAGAGTGAGTAGGAAACCAGTAAACTAACTAATAATATTACAGGAGACCAGAGAGACCTCCTTGGGTGTATAAGGAGCTGCTGAGGAAAATTCAAAGGAAAAAAAGAGGCTTCTAAAAAGTGGAAGCAAAGACAGGTGGCCTGGGAAGAATACAGAGATACTGTCCGGGAAGCTAGGGACCAGGTTAGGAAAGCTAAGGCCCAGTTAGAATTAAACTTGGCTAGGGATGTGAAAGACA
>WYDI02042297.1:0-54758 GCA_009867235.2 Psittacus erithacus
GGATGGGGCAGCCACAGCTTCTCTGGGCACCCTGTGCCAGCGCCTCAGCACCCTCGCTAAGTAAAGAATCTCTGCTGAAGTTTGAACCCATTTCCTCTTGTCCTATCACGACACTCCACGATGAATATGGGAATATCTAGTTTGACACCCATCGAAGCACACAGCCTCGTAATGAGGAAACATCAGTTCAGGCTCCATTCCCCTTTTGGGTTCAGTCTAGTACCTGACCTGCTCATTTGTGCTTGCTTCATGCCTCCTCTCTTCTCCCCACATTTAAGTTTCTTAAGCTCTGACACAGAGAAAGGTCCAGTCCTGCTGAGGCATTATTTATGCACCTGCGTCTTATTTATAGCAATGGTTTTGGCAGCTGGTCCTGTAAACTGTAATAAAATGCCTTTCAAAACGTAAAGAAAAATTCAAACTAAAGCAATATGACCAGACAAGCCAGGCATAATGGCATTAGAGCCCGTGTCAATTAATTTTTCCTCTCCTTGATAAACGAGCCCCGTTCCATCCATTAATAATGAGGGAAGAAACAAGGAACGTTGACACTAGTTTAATTTATTTCCTCAACTTGCCTGGTCATATTTCTCCCTGTTGCAAAGCTTTCTGGTGCTGTTGGGAATTGCAAGTGGCTCCCACACAGTCGATGCATAGATTGGTGTGAATCAATACCGTCCTCCTTTATTCACACATCCCTTGTAATCAGAGGGGAAAAAGTTACTTAGTGCCAGGCACCTCAGACTGCCAAACCGCCTTATAGAAATAGTAATGATGATGATGATAAACCTGCATGGGAAGGGAAGAAACCAAGTCCTGTAATCACTGCCACCGAATCTCCTCTTTACAGACAAACAGAATGAGGGGCTGGGACATTTTAATTGCTCAGACGGTGAACCAGGGATGTTTCTATCTCCTTGCTGTCTGCAAAGGTAATTCAAGTCATTACCCTGAGAGTCTGGGAACGGGGACCTGTGGGTGTACTCCTGCCTCTGGGAAAAGCCGTTTGGTTGTTAGCATCAGAACAGGATGTGAACACTGAGCCCTGACTTTGCTGCCTTCTTACATTGTGTCTTCGGAGAAGTCACTTCTATGTTCCCTGTGGTCCAGGTCCCACATTTCTTCCCCTCACTTTCTAGTCCCTTCCTCGAAGTTTTCATCTGTTGTACTGCAACCCAGCTCACTAAAGCTCAAAATCCACGACAAAACCTGTCAAGTCTAACTCCTTATTTCCTGTTATTCCAATTTCCTGCGCTGCAAACACACCGAAGGAGAGGATTCAGTTTCCAATTAAGTAACTCTCTCCTGATTCACAGAACACAGACTTAGTCTGCAACACTTCCTCTAAGGAGAGGTTTTTACCACACCTGAAGGTACCTCCTACTCCATGGAGATGAAGAACTCATCCCACCCTTGTGATGACCAGATAGGGAGAGGGATGCACCAGGAGGTGAAAGAGGAAAGAGAAGGTGAACACCTATGGTCTATGATAGAAAATATCACCCTCATTTAACTGTAAAGTGTGCTCTCTGGCAGCGCTGCTGTAAATGGTGCGCATCAGACGATGAGCCCCCACATCCACTTGGTGTTTAAGCACATCTTGGGTCGGGTATAGAAAACAAGTCAGGTTCTCCTGGCAGCCACGGGCAGGTATTTAAAGTGTCAATAAATACTCCATGACATGAGAGTGAATTCTCAGAATTAAATCAGCAGATGAGTGCCTTGGATCAAACCCTCCACACAAGGTGCGAGCGCTTCAATACCAGCACGGCAGGAGAGCCAAGAGCTGAGGTCAGCTGCGCAGCTGGATAAAGGGCACCAGCAAGAATCTCCTTTGCTTTTGTTCTGGAAAGCTGCAAGGCTCAGGCTCCTTGCTCCGTCCTCCCACGACTGCGTGACATTTGCAATGGGAGCATCGCTCAGGAAAACAAAAGGCACCTTAGGATGAGCAGTTGCTGTGCCACAGAGCAGCCTGGCCCTATGAACAGGCAAAAAACCACCCTAGTTGCCTTTTGGGAATGATTTCCCTCGATGGGAGGATGAAGGAATGGAAAAGGGACTCATCCCTCTCTCAAACAACCCATTTTGACTACAGATTTCCAGGCTGGGGGCCCATTTGCCTCCCTTGCAGGGGCTGGGATGCTGGCTCTGGCCAAAGTCCCCGCAGTCACTCACAGAAGTGGTACCTGAACTTTTCGTAATGAATTCTCCATAACAACAAATCTTCATTAAAACATGCTCCTATTAACGTCCTGAAATCAAACCAAAGCGCTGAGTACATAATGACTGAAGCGCACACTACACGGCAACTCACTAAATGCCAGTTTTATCATATTGTTAATTAACAGAAACCATTAATGAATTCACAGATCATTTAGAAGCATTAGCGGTGACCTAAGACAAATTGCATGTACGTGTGATACTCCCGCATCTGCACTTTCTGCGCTGAATTTTCTCACGGGAGGCCCCAAAGTTGGTTCCTGACTCAACTTCTCTCCGTTGCAGAGATCATCTCTCAATGGGCACGTTCTGGTCAGCAGCTCAAGAATGAAAGCATCAGCTGAAATGTGAGATGCTGAAAGAAAAGTTATCTCAGGCAGCGTTTGCTTTTCTGGCAGTATTTAACACGCATTTGGGACCGCTCACCCCTGCTCCTCACAGCTTCTCACTGCTCTGTTCAGTTCAGGGATGAACTTCCCAGCTCTAATGAGTCTAAAAGCGCAATGGGAGAGCTGGGTGGGAGACGCGTGGCCTCATTGAACGGATTTGGTTTTGCTATCAAAGAAGAGAAAACTCTTGCAAAATCCAATAAATCCATCCACAACCACAACAGGAACCTCATGCTCCAAATGAACATTTCCAACCATTCCCTAGAGAGACCCACAGCACACAGAGCCAGTGACCAACCTGAACACAGATTTCTGTCCCCAAAACGAGCACGCTGCAGCCGCTCACTGTGCCATGGGGCAAGCCCAGGAAACTCATCACCGCTTTGACATCGCTCACCACTTCTCCTGCAGCCAAAGGGTGCAGACTTGGCCACAGGAGCCAGTGATGGTGGTGCTGAGTCTCTGCCCCTGCCAGCCTGGAGAAGACAAGGACAAGCGGAGCAGCAGTGTGAAGGGTGATGGCAGGGATGAAGGTCATCGTGCCGCGGGTGCCAGCTAACCCAAGCCAGGGTCCCCCACACCAGAAAAGCTCCTCATGCAGCTGCAGTAGCTGCTGCTCGCCGAGCACAGCGTCCTGCCATCTTCATCTGCTTGCCTACAGGCGTCAAATCCTCTCTGCCTGTCAATTCTTCCACAGTTTATTACTAAATCTCTAAAATATTACATTTTTTATTATATCCAAATTCACTTTATTGCATTTGACAATACAGATAATCACATACCATATGCTCTAATGTTTTCAAACCAATGCATGTTGACAGCAGTTTTTATTCATGATGCATAATTCTATGCGGGGCTGACAAAGGCGGCGCAGCACCGAGCCGGGGGTTACGGTTTGGTTGGTGGGACCAACCTTTTTTCCATTTCCTTTTCTTCATTTTAACAACAGATTTACAAAACTGGGAGGGAAGAGGCTTCGCTTGCAGTGGAAATAGGAAATTGGCTGCGAAGATGGGCTTATCAAAGAGATGGCTTCAAAGTATTAATAATGGGAGGTTTCGGTATTGCAATTACTGCTGTTCGGGACTTGCTGCTAATGGGTGTAGGGAAGTGTGATGGCTCATCTGTGAGAGTGCAGAGGTGGATGCACAGGGGGTATGAGGCTGTACCCCTGCTCCTGCACACCTTCCTACCTGGCTGCCATCACCCATCTCTGAAATCAGCTCCTCTTCCCAAGGGAAACGATGTGTTTCAACAGAGCAAAGCCCCACAGCCTTCATTTAAACCCCTTTGATTTTAAAGACATGAAATTAAACACGTTTTGAGAACTTTCCCAAACAGCATCATCCATTCCCATCACTTCTTCCTGCCCTGCCTTGAACCAACGCTCAGGAAGATAATGCTGAAGGCAAGCTGGGAAAGCCCCTTATTCTCTCCCCTACCCATACACATCCATCCCCATTCCCACAAGCTGCTAAGCTCAAGACTGAGCACTGGCTCCTCATGAAGCTGCTGGGAGAGGAAAAACTTGAGTAAATCCCAAACCCAGGCACAGCATTTAGGCAGTAGATTCAACAACTTGAAAGATGGCAACGCTGTGCAAACCAAACAGGATGCTATGTCTAAATTAAGCTGTAATGACCTACTCTGAGGTCTTTATTAGGCAGGTAATGATCATTTAAGAGGAGGTTACTATCTTGAGCCAAGGGCACCTAATGCCATTACTGAACTTGTTAAAACCTGCCAAGCAAGTCATTATTTCTAACATTATTTCTTTTTCTTTTAACACAGCTTCCTACCTTTCCAGTGAGGCGCTCGGCTGTAAATCACGGGAGGTAGTGATCACACTCAGCTGCCTCCCCTAAGAGGCTGAATTTAGCTCCTGCTCGCCCCGAGCAGGCTGAACACAAGACAAATACCCGACAAGAATAAAAACCATGCTTTGAAACACTCTGACCTCAAAAGGCCCATGGAGACAGGCCACAGCACACCAGAACCCTATAGCAGACAGTGGTCTTGACAGCCTAATGGCCTTAAAGAGCCGGCCTTTGCAAGTGGCTCGCAGCTGGCATCTGATGAGATGCCAGGTGGCACTGTGATTCACATACTGCATGGACCACTAGCATTTTGGCTGTGAAGAGAAGAGCTTAAACAACACCCCAGTGCTTATGGATTTTGGGGCTGATAAGAGAAACAGCAGCTTCAGAGCCTATGGGAGGAGCTCACCTGGGGGCAATGTGCCCAGTAAGGGGACACTGATTGGATGTACCACTTCCCTCAGCAAAGAGGCCAAGGGCAAATCTGTGCTGACTTTGAGAAGGACAAGATGCTGAGACGTTTTCCTACTTGTCCCAGTTATGTCCCCCAGGAAAACAATACTCAATCCTCTCCATCCTCGTTGCCCATCACATGCATCCCGACCTGTTCCCCAAGCACGAAGTACATCCTAGGGGCTGGTCTCTGCGCCTGCAGTGGTGATGGATCCAGCAAGGACTTGTCCCCAGTGCAGAGGGAAGGAGAGGATCAGGCACTCGGATCCTGGCTGGAATGGAGTCGAGGTGGCTGCTTTCACAGTAACCCAGCATGGCCGATATTATGAACGACACCAGCAAGCTGCCAGCTCAGGAACTCATTACTGTCAAGGTACACCGTGGCCTGCTGCCAGGCCCCCAGCTTTCACACTCGCTATGCCAGAACATCCACACACAATTTAATTGCATTATAATTTCAAAAGTGCTTTTCAAACTGGAAAAAGGCATTCACTGATTAACCAGCGAAGAGCAAAATTGTTTATGAAATTGAATACAAAAAGCTACAGAAATGTAATTGGGTTGTTCTAGCACCTAATTTTCAAGCCATTTTCCCACTTATTTAATCACGAGATACAAAAGGAACTAGTGAATTGACTTCATACTAATTAGATTACTCCCTGCGATACTCCAGGCCTATATTCCAACTGGTTGATAGTGCTGCTTTAAAATGAAACAAAAAATGCAGCAACAGCTTGTCTGGGGCCATAATGCATTTGTTTCCCATCAACCCTCCCTTATGGGAGGGCCATAAAATCCAGGCCGAATTCCCCTTAACCTGCTGTAGCTAGTCACCCAGAAACACTAACTGCCCTGGAAAGGGATGAGAAATGTTTGCCAAATGGCCATGGATGCTCCTGGGTGCATGGCTGAGATGGGGTGACAGCTCGGGGCTCCCCACCATGCTAAGCATCACCAGTGACAGATGATGGAGGAGCTGGCTGGGATGTGCTCTCCAACCCCAGGGATGGACACCTGGGTTCCACCAGGCAAGGAAGAGCTGGTGAAGGGTGGCTCTGCTCTTGCTTTGAGGTTGCTCCCATTGATGGCTGCAGGAAAACCCCAACTCACAGAGGTGAACTCTGGTTCTAGCCAAGGAGAGGAACTTCCCTTCTAAACCCACCATGGAACTACTGCCAACAATACAGAAGCTGTTTTAAAACACGGTGCAAGGTCATCACTTGATAGAAAACAGTAAATGTGCCAAGCAGCAAACCAAGGGAGCAATGGGGGAAGACATTTCTTGCACCCTATTTTCTCTTCACCCTGACCATGCAACGGGCACCCAGGAGGAGCCCACATCCCTACCTTCTGTGCTCCAGAAACCAGGAGAAACTCGAGGAAAAGGAGTCCGGGATAAGACTCATGCACAAACTACGCTGTGCATCCACGTCACAGTCACCTCCTCATGGTGGCCACACATCCCTGTGAGGTTCAGCGAGGCCAGCAGGAGCTGTAGGCACTTCATTTCATTGTAAACCAAGTCACTCACTGAACAGGGATGCTCTACTGAGTCTGGTTTGCTAAAGGCTGGTACTCTGAAGATACACGGCCATGTTCCCTTGCAGAAGTTTGTTCAAAGCTGCCCCAGACCCCACTCTGCACCGGCGCAATCTGCTCCCAGCTTTCGCGCTAATTCCAGATTTTATTAGGTGCCACATAATTGATGATATAATCAAATGTAGAATGTACATTATCAAGATATTGTAGCACTTCACAGGCCATTTAATCAGCATATCTGGGACTGTGCCAAAATGAATTAGCTTGCATTAAATTTCAAGTACATATTATCGGCTGTATTTGTCTCCATGTTTAAGCAGACGTTTGCTCCTACAAAAGAGACGTGAAATCTTTCAATTATAGAAATGGATTATTAAAAATTGGATGCATGCTTTCCCAGAGGAGCTCCTCCTGTGACAAAGAGCCCGGGAGAGCTCACTGCCTCCCAAAACACCACTGACAGACCAGGGAGCAGGAGTTTTCAGTATTCATCAACTCTGCAAAAGTAAAGTGTAAAACTGTGAAGTGCCTTTGCATTCTGAGGATGCAGTTGGCAAACACAGAGACTGATAACAGCATGAGGAAGGCGATGGTTTCTACCTCGGCACAGCAGTAGCTCTGCTTGTGGTGAAAGGAGAGGAAAGCAGAGCATCCACAGTGCTGCATGCTTGACCTTGCAAAGGGCTTTGCACCTCCTACCCATCCCCACAGACCCTCAGCTTGCCCCCATCGAGGCCCACTTGTGTCTTGGTCCACTTTCAAGCTCTTTCACCAGTCAATCTGCCACCAGAGGCACCGGTAAATCAGTGCCCCTGGCGTGGATACAGCCCGGGTTTGGTGATGGGCTCACCACCACCATGGTAAGCCAGTGCTGCCGAACCTGGCAGCCCCTGCTCAGTTCCCATGTCCTCAGAGCCAACCAGTCCCTCAGCCAAAACCCGGGATGTACAGATAGGGATTTGTGCTCTGATTTCAGCCAGCTCAGGGGAAGCACGAGGCAGCTCCGCAGCGAAGGAATGGAGCTCAAACCTGCCACCGCTCCCCTCCAATCCACCAAACCCAGCTCCTTCTCCTTGCTCCTGCCTCCGAAACCTCATCTCCATCACCGGAGAGCCCAGTAGCTGCCAGCAGCACCCCCAGAGATATGATGCTGCCTACAGAGCTGACTTGGCAGGGGGAGATGCGTCAGGCGGCTGCGAGGCTGTGCTCAAGGTGACTCCTGCTACCTGGATACTGCATTGGCGCTGTGACAGCTCAGGGCTGGGGGACAGACCCACTGTGCCCCCCCCCAACACATCACACTGCCAGCGCAGGTTACAGAGCCCTCCCGCCGCAACTGCAGAGGATGTAATGCAAAGCGAAGGGCACTTCGCTGTGAACATGCAGGTGTCTGTCCTCTCATTAACACACAAGCATCAGCTAAGACAAGTGGGGTGGTGCAAGGCCATGCTTTACCTTGGGCATGCTCCAAAAGCAGGCTGCAAGGGTGCTGCCGGCTGCAATCCACGGGCAGAGCACCCAGCCAGGGCTGTGTTCCAATGGGAACATCCCACCACAGACTCACAGAATGGTCTAGGTTGGAAAAGACCTTTCAAAGGTCCCAACATCTTCAACTCGATCATCACCTCCTGCACTAGGAAGGGACAGGAGAGCCAGTGTGAGACTGGTACAGCCGCATCGCCACAGACCCTAGCAGCTTGGTGCCTGAATCAACACAAAGATCACTTAGGGAGCACATGAGGACTCATTTCTACAGGCTGCACCTCCATGGAGGCACCCACAAATTGTCCCCATCCTTCATTTATCCAATTGTCACAGCTGTGGGTTACCTGCTGTATTTGCAGCTCATTGCCAGGTCCAACGCTGCTGCGTGCAAAACCCAATTACAACACTCAGTGATGTGTTTCCTGACAGGTCTGCACTTTGCATGGGTGCTCTTCCCACCCTGGGCTGCATCCCAAGGCACCCAAGTCCTGGTTGGGAAGGAGAGCATGGGCTCTGCTGACCTGACATATATCAATGCAAAGGAATAAAGAATTAGGCACCAAACAACAAAAAACCTATTGAAGGAACTGAAATAAATGCTGACAAAGGTCAAGGGAAATACCAGCAAAAATGAGAAGTTTAGCCTCAGGTTACAATAATACCTTTGAGCTGTGCAGTATGACCCCTCCAGGCTATAGCTTCAGGCAGCACACAGCATTCTTGGACACTATTAATATCCTTGGCCAGGACTCCATCCCTGCTGCTAATGCACCGTATCAGCATTTGCCTAAGCAAACAGCACATACTACTGTGAGGAAGAGAGCCTGGCCATGACAGATGCTTTCAATACACGCACCATTTGTTCCTCTGGATACACATGTAAAGAGCAAAGTATTTGCTGAGCTATTCCTGGAAGCCAGCTCCCAGCACCGAGGGGAGATCAGCACGCCCAGTCTGACCCAGAGGTGCAAGATACAGCCTCAAACATCCCTGCACATGCTCAAATACCCATGTGCGCTGCGCCCAGGGAAGCTCTGATGAGAGGAAATAGGGGAGAAGGGGGAAATGCGCTCTTTAATATAAGCTCCAAGTGTGTTTTTGTTCAAGACCCCTGGCAGAGAGAGGTAACATCAATTTCTTCTGTACATGAAGACTTACCAGAGCGGATTGGTTCAGGTTTAGCCTCACATGGTAATAACTTTCTTACGTATATATGTAGAGCTGAGATATGGGGGAAAAACCCTCATCAATTACAGCAACACCATTTAGAAATCCACGTCAGTTTTCCCTTGACAACTGGAGACGCGGCTGTAGCTCTACGGGACAGGGACTTGTCCCAGAGGCCATGGTTTTCCGCCCTGGCTGGCAGCGGGAGCGCTGGGCGACGCTCCATTCCCTCATCCCTGTGCGGTGACAGCCTGTCGAGAGCCCAGACGCACGTAAACACCATGGAATCGGCACCACAACCTTATTTTCCCCTTTTCCCCTGGTGATGTCTGTATCAAAAGGAGATGGACTCCTCTGAAAGACCCTGTGGTCAATTTGCAAGGCCCTTTATCACAGAGAGCGGGGCTTTGATTTCAGTGGCACTACACTCTGTTTTTCAAAGGCGCTATATAAAGAAGAAATCTTCAATCACTGTACACAGACTTTTTTCTTCCCCACTAAGCCACATGCAACCTGCTGCGGAAACGCAGTTTAGAAGTGGAAGGCGGGCGAGTAAAGGGTTGTAACAAGCACCTTACACCCGAAGGAAAACAAAGGCCACATAATAAAACCCTCCAAAAGAACTGATAAATAAAAATATTACAGAGCACAGGCCCTCGCTGAATTAAACCCCTTTATGTTCCCTGAGGCTGGAAACGCGCTCTTCTGCCACACCACGGCAGCCTAAACACAGCTCTGCCCTCACGTTTTGGGGGCTTTGCTTGTTTTGAAGGATATCGCAAAGCAAAGGATATTTGTGGAAGCATCTTCTGCCCCGTGCCCCTAAGACCACTCTCAGGCTGCCCTAACCAGAGGCAGGACGCTGTAGGAGGCTTTATGCTCATCAGAACTGTGGATGGGATGCGTCTGTCATCTAACCCTGACATTGCCTGTATCCCATTGAACCTCACATACCTTCATCATTTTTCTCCACTGTTGGAAGCCAGGCATAAAAAACATATGCCAAGAGTGTATTTTGGGAGCACTGTGGGGAAAATCCCAACATTCTTTGCTGCATCAATAAAAGCAGTTTTGCTGTTTGATAGTACAAAGTGCTCCAGAACCAGATGCAACAAAGGAGCAGAATCACCCTGGGAAAGGAAACTTTTAATAGGGACCACACAGAGCCCAACAGCTCTATAAAACAAATCTGCTGGTAATGGGAAAGGAAAACAAGGCTCAGGCAGGCACGCTGCAGGCACAAAATCCGGATCCCCTTGCTAATAATCATGTCAATAACTTCAATAAGCTTTCTACCCTTCCTCAGATGCAGAAGATGCTTTCCTGTCTCTCTAGCTGCTGTTCGAGACCATGTATGGTAGATGAGGCAAAAGAGAGGCACTTTGCTGAGCATGGGACATCAAATAACCATGGTTTTGTCATCACCAAGTGCCTTAATGTCACCTTCCAGCCACCGCTGACAGTCTGCTCAGGGCAGCTACACCAGAGTCAGTCCCTGCTGCGGATGGTTCCCTTCCACTTTGCTCCCCTCCATCACTCCCTGCCCTGATCCAAGCACAAGCACCTTCCCCAGGCCGCTGCTCAGCCGAGCCCCAGGATGCAGGGAATTGCACACCAGAGACAGGCCAAGCAAACACCTGTGGACTGATGGGCTCCTGCCAGCGCTCCCCCAGAAGCAAGGGCCATGCTGCTTTTTCATCTGCCACCTTCAGAGGTGACCTTGTCCAGCAGCCTCCCTCCCATCCGACTTCATCCCAGCCCGGTTCCCAGGTGCATCCACCCGGCAGCAGTGCTTTATTAAAAGCTTTCTTCTCCTTGCATTCCTGGTGACATTGGTTTATGGATTTCCCCAACCTTTGTTCAAACCATTGGGGACAACGCTCAGATCTTGACGCTTAAACACAAAAGTGCCACCGCCAGCAGTTGCAGGCAGAGGAAAAGGTGAACTAATTACACACACCAGAGTGTTCCCTCAAGTGCTGCCGGCTCAGACCCCCAGCATCTCTCCCACCCATGCTCGTCCCAGCCCACCAGATTCCATTCGCACCCGCAGCAGGAGCGAACACATGGCACCTATTAGCCAAAGCCCCACAGGCTGAGTGAGCTTCTCCAGCACAGGAAGGCTCTTGACCTAAGATGTGCCTGAAACCAGCAAGGAGCAGGGGAGGCACTGCTGGTGCTGTCACTGCAGAGCAGTACAAATTAGAATCCCCTTTGCTTCCTGGCTTTCAGAACGGACAAAGGAATTGTCCTTGGAGAAGTGGCGTTTATGCAGTGACCTTTTCCTATTGTGTCTGCAGGCACTCGAGAACAAAGCTGGGGCAGAAGCTCACTGCGACTTCTGGGCGACGCAGCCATTTCACCGCTGCTGTGGAAGGCAAGGAGTGGGATCAGGGCTGGAGGGGTTTCCCCTTGCTCTTGTTTCACTGGGATATTCAAGGAGGGCTGAGGACCAGGAACCCACCACAAGAGCTCACCCTGACACCCTGCCTGGGTCTCACACTGCTCCCAGCAACCGGCTCAGAGTGTTCACAGCACTCGGAGGTTTTAAGTGCTGCTCTCGGACCTCTTTGCTGGTTCAAATCCCATTCTGTAAAGGGTAAACCAATCCCCAGGGACCTGTGAGTGCTCACAGAGAACAGTAACTCCTCATGATGCAGCTCAAGCGCAGGGAAACGCACCGGGCAGGTTTCACACAGACAATCCCCCTCTGCACATCCACACTTGCTCAAGGATTTAGTGTCGGAGCAGGGCAAGGACCAGGTCCTCACTGACTCCAGCTCCTGGGCTGCAGCTGAGAAGCTGCTGCCTCAGCAGTACAGGCATCAAGCTCAGCAAGCCCCGTTCCAAACTCCTCCATGAACCTATTTCAACCCAAGAGATAGCAAGGAAACTTCTGGGGCAAGCCATACGCAGGTTGCCCAGGTTGCCAGTCCCCACCTTGTTCACCCATCAACCCCCTCATGACCTAGGGCAAATTTCTGCTCTGCAAGACCCTCGCTTCCCAATCCAGCAAGACCTACAGTATATACAGAGGGAAAAAAGAAACCCCAACAAGCCAAGCAAAGCCTTGCAGCTCTGAGGCACAGCACCACAGCCTCACTGCAGCCAACGGGAGCAGACTATTTATAGCTGAGGATCATTAACTCTATTAAAAAGTTTGATGCTCTCTAACAATCCATGTCATTTTAAACACCGGCCTTGCCCCATGGCCGGCTGATAAGGGAGCAGCGGTGCTGGATGGAGGTAATTAGACACTGGTTCAATAGGCTGAGCCCGTAACCGCGCTGAGCCCCACACTGAAAGCGTGTCCTTTCCCCAGGGCCCTTATTTAAATACTAAGCCAGCTCCCACAGGCTACCAGGGGAGGAAACTGCCAGGGATCCTCTCATAAACTGCATAATTATGAATAATGCCTCAGTTCTCAGCACAATAAATCACTGCGCACCAAAAAAGTGCTTATTCCAACCTGGTGCTGGAAGAGATTAAACTGCCGAGGGAAGTGAAGCATCCCTCTTCTGAAACACCAGTGGTATTCGTTATTCCTGCGGCCACCAGCAACCTGGCTGTGGACTAGAGGCAGAGCTACTAGGATCCCTGCAAGGCTTGGAGCCCTATGAGTGGGAGGACCTGGACCAGAGCTGTTGAGCTTCATCCAAAACAGGCTCCTCTGTTATCAACGCCCAGACAGGCCATTCTAGCCCCAGTCAAGACATTAACAAGGAAGCATGCTTGCTTCTCATCCAGCTCAGAGTTTATCAGCTTGTAAGAAACACATAATCGAGAGCCCACAGATAACGTGCTGCAGATTGTTATCACCGAGAATATAAAGCTCTGGTGATATGACACATGGAGCATATGGCTTTAAAGACTTAATGTGTTGATCCATTACATGATGCCATTGTCGTTCAAGCCTGAAACCTGCCTGAGTGTTTCATCCAGCCTAGGACTCATGCTTTATCCTCTGCCAGAGAGTGCAGGACTCAGAAATAGTGCAGCAAATCGCTCACCTTCCAAATACTCCATGCAGTTCTCATTTCTCGAGTTGCCATCACTACAGAGCACTGCTTTCGGGCTCCTCCAGCCTGGTACAGATTCATTAGTGCCTGCTCCCCTAGGGGGAGGATGGAGCAGGGGATTTTGGAAGCACATTCCATGGCAGATCCTCTCATCTCTGCTCCAGTGCAGAGGGAGCTTCTGATCCATCCCCGTGGCTGGCCTGGGGCTCCTGCCTCATCACTCTGCTCTCTCCAGATAACCACGGTGCTTTTTAAAGTTATCTCCTGCCCACAAGCGAGACACACACAGAAGCAGCCTTGCTGCCGGTCAATAATGGAAACTTCCAATAGATCAGCAACAGAGATATCTGCAGCATGTGTCAAATCAAGTTCAGGAAGACAGCTGGGGAAGAGGGGGAAACATTCGGATACCTGCAGATGCTCTGGCTTCCTGGTAATGGAGGGAGGTTGCTGTTACCTGCTCTCTGGAGGTCAGCACTTCTTTCACCTCCATGTGCACACAGAACGCGCCTACCCTGGCTCTCTATGTCCTCTAAATGGGAAGAACTCAAAGCTCTCAGAAAAGAATACTGCAAATGAATGCAGGAAGTGCATTAAACACACAGGCAGCCAGGGAGTGCAAACGCTGCTGCCACATGCTCGCAGCCAGCACAATGCTCTGCATGGCACAGGCATCTCGAAACCTGGAATGGGCACCCCTGGCAGTGCTGGGGCCGGTGGCAGCTTAAGTAATAGGCAGGAAGTATAAATCAGAGGGACTTGCTCTGCTGGGTGGCTCCAGCCTGTCCCACAGCTGTATCCTCCTCTCCTGTTCCCAATCCAGCTGTGCAGGGAACGCGGGATCAGGGGGAACCTGTCACCTGCAACAACACCCGCATCCTACCGAGGGCTCCCACTCTGAGTCTAAAGCTTTGCAGGAGATGATTTCCACTCAAGGCCAGCATTAGCAGTACCTGTCTCAACTCCTCAGCAGGCAATTAGCTGCAAGAATTCAGAATGAAGCTTCAGATGAAGAGAAAACCTTCACCAAATTCCACCCTCACATAACGAGACTTTGCTTTCATTTCACAGATAAAACCGCACAGCATCACCTCCCCTTATTTACCTCCAGGAAGTAACATCAGCACTAAAACAAAGACTAAAATCCAGCACCCAGCTTTCACCTACCCCATCTATCACTCATCATTTGAGAAGCAAGCGCTGTTAACGGACGCAAACTATCATTCTGAGCATGTCAGTGTGAACAGCTGAAGAAGCTAACAACAACAACAACAAGCCATAGAGGACTAATACCTGCACATCACTCTTTCTAACAGGAAGCATTCAGTTTTATTTCCACAGCATATTAAACCAAGTTGCAATTAGATCACACAAGTGCCCCCCCCAGTAAGTGCCTGCAAGGGGAACTCCACTGTATGGAAATAAGCTCTGCAGCAGAAGAGAAAAACTTGCCAGTTCAGTGAAGAGCTTTGAGGTGGCTCCTTTTTCCCCCTCCCCTTGCAGCCTTCTCACACTTTGCAAAGAGGTTGTCAGAGCTGTTTAGTCATAATCATTTCTCTGGAAAATGAAAAGTGAGCTTGACAAACAGGAGCGAGATCAGAGAGAAGGAGAAGAAGAAAACCTGTCAATATGTGAAAGACATCCTGTTCCTTCCCAGTGACCCGAAACGCCCAGGTTTGCTACTTCAAAAAGGAAAAGGGAACAATCTCCAAGGAACAGCGTGTACGTGGAAGAGACCAGCGCTGCCTCCATCCCGCTCTCCTCTGCTTTTGCAATGAAGGAGAATTTGGAAACATACCAAGAAAAGCAGAGAAGGTTAAATATGTAGATAGGCATCACGCTCTCAATGTAAGGCCACATCTGTGATGAAGGGCAGAGCTCCAGCGGCAGCGATGCTCGATGCTGCGCAAACCCATCAGCTCAGTTGCACAGAGAATTGCCCCGAGACATCTCTCGTCTGATCCTGGTGAACTTCGGAACGTGACTCACTCATCCCTCTCTCCCTCTTTCCCAGGGCATCCTGCAGCTTTTACTGAAGTCAAAGGCAAAAAGGCAACTGAGCACATCCAAACCCAGAACCCACCTATAACCATTTTATTGCTTGCCCTGACAGAGTCCTTGCAGCGTTCTGAGAACGAAGGTGTCTTCACTCAGAAGTGTCCTAAGTTTAACACTTGAGTTCTCAAATGCAGTTAAGAAAAGCCACAAAAACTGGCAACCGACTTGGCAAACAGAAGCGAGGAGGAGAAGGATCCAGCCCTTGGTCTGCTGAAAACCAAGCACCTTGTGTTAACTTCCCAATAAAAGCCAAACCTGCCCACGGGCGACACAGCACAACACCAGGTCCATCGCTACACGCTGGGTACAGGCTGCCCTAAAGAAACTGCACACTCTTTCCCCCCCATACATGAGACCAGTGGCCTTTTTAATATCTTTTTCTTCCTTTCTTTTCTTTTCCTTTCCACTCTTTACTCTGCCAGCCCCCGTGTTTACAGCTCACTACGCCACAAATCCTTATTTCATGTCACCCACTGGCCCAAGCTGTCCCCACTCACTGCTTCTCCCAGACAAGTTAATAAGATGGAAGGCTCCCTGGAGGCCTTGAGCCAGCGAACATTATCACTTGGAAGCAAGGCAGAAATACTGACACATCGGAAATGACTTCAAGCCTATTAATTACCCTTTCTTCCCTGGCAGATCTTTGAGAGAGAGCTTGACAAATTGAAAGGCAGGAGAGATCATCCTTCCCTGCCCAAGAAAGAGCACCCCCACACATCAACAAAGGCAAAACACACACTCCCTCAGCCCCCCTTCTTTGTTTTGTTATCAATTAACTCATCACAAATTAGCTGAAGCAGAGGCTGCCTGTTCCTCATGGATCTGCCCTTTCTCTTTGCTTTCCCATCTCCTCGGGGCCAGAGGAGGTGCGATGCTGTGTGCCCCACGCAGACTGCGAGAGGCTCAGATGGGGATGGTGATGGCTGGGGACAGCTCTCCCATCATCTGGGGCACAGAAGACCAGCCGCTGCACAGGGAAAAGGGTCTTAGTTTGGAGCTTCCCATCCCTGTGTTACAATCTCCATTAATATGATCAAACCTGGTACCCCAGATAAACCCACAGAACTTAACACCTCAGCGAATCCCCCTCAGTCCATTCTTCCCTTCCCTCAAAATGCATTTTAAAATCCTTGCTGGCATAATTGATCTTAATTATTATAGCATTAGATATTAAATGCGCTCCTACATACAACGTGGCTTCAACTGTGGGCTTTCAGCAGAGTCTATTGTATAAATAAATGACTGGATTTCTTATTCAAGAGCTTCAGATTTGACAGTATTAATTTTGATGCAAAGTAGCCACACGAGCCTAGATAAAGTCACTACATTCCTCTATAGCTTTATTTTTTTTAAGGTGATTTCTGGTTTAAAAAACCCCTACAAAATAACTTGAACAAAAAAATCCTCAAGCTCTTACCTGGAAAACTATCATTAAATCATTTGTACATTTTTTATTATCATCATTGTAATTAAAGAGAATCATATTTCAAAAATCTATCTTCAACAGCACTTATCAAAACCCATCCCTGCAGCCTATCAATTAGTATTACAATAACCCTGCTCCCTTGTTGCCTTTGCTATTAGCATTTTGATTGAATGTCTGTTGAAAAGTGACTGGTAACAGAAGATTGTGTTCAGAAAGTAATGTTTCTTTATTCGCTCTCATTGAAGCTTGTCTGGTTGTCTCCAGTTCCCACTCAAAAGAGACAAGACAGTTCCAAAAGCAGCAATTTTGATGCGGGATTATTTTTTTCTCCTCTGCGAGGTGAGATAGATTGGGTTAGGCTGGACACAAATGCTATTAAATCACTTGACAGCAGAGCTGGGGACTGCTGTCGGCTCTGACCCAAACACACTCCAACACGCACAAGCTACTGGAGAGGTGTCGTGGCAACAAGAGCTGATAAACGTGCCCCAACGAGCTGGGAAAACACACGCCAAAGGTCTTTGCAAACGACCTTTCAAGACATTCAATAATAATAATGATTAATAATACATGAACTACTCAGGGAAGTTTTTGGCCACGTTTATTACTAATAGTATTGGATGCAAAAGGCAACAATTTATTAGATAACCCTTTGCACTTGGGGAACGTAGCGCTGCAACTCAGCGAGTTGAGTTTGCCAGCCCTATTAAAGCCTTTAACGAAGGACAGATCTGTAACAAACGTCATTACAGAGGGGAAATGGATGCATTCGGCAAGTACCATGAATTATAAAGACAAGAGTTCATTAAATCTACTATATTAAACTAAAAATGACCTGCCATGTCAGACAGTTCTATTTACTGATATTCCCACTGCTGATGCCTTCCCCTGATAAATCACGTTCAGCTGGCACCACCAACAGTTATCCCAAAACATTTCAATTACTCGGATGGGCTGGAAACTCACAGGCAACATTGGGTCACCCTATAAAAACACCAGGATCCCCAGGTTTGCTTTTATGGCTTTGAGGGGAAACCAGACCCCATCACAGAGTCAACTGCTGCCTCTCCCCAGTGTGGAGCATTGGTGGTGGCAATAATTAGACTAAAATCAATTAGACTAATAAGTGATTTAGCAGGAGGAAAGAGAGGGAAATGTTCAACAACCGTTGGCATCACTGCGATGGGGCTGGTACCAACCCCTGCTAAAATACCAGCATCCAACACATCACAATGGATGCAACATGGTGATGGAGGTCCCTGCTGTGGGGCTGCCGTGGCAAGGGGAGTTCAAAGGCAATGGCTGGGTGAGAAGACCACAGCTGGTTCCACTGTGCTTCCTCTCCTTCCTCAGCCTCCTCCATCCCACCTGCAACCCAGGTCCTGCGCTCCTCACGCTGCTCAGGAAGGCTTCCCAAAGCCCCTCTCCTCAGCATTCCCGTCTCCGCTGGCAGCCAGCCGGGAGCATGCGATGGTGCCAGGCAGCAATTTCATTTAAACCTGCTCTTATCGGAGATTTAAGGTGAAAGAGAAGAAGGGCACAGTAAATCACCATAAAGGAAGCACTGTGTAAGGCACGGGCTTTGACAAATCAAACCAGGGATCAAAATGAAAAGGTACGAATGTAAAAACAAATGGAGCTGAGGAGGAGGGAGGGAGACACGGATCACGTTCCGGGTTTTCCTGGCGAGTCTCAAAGGCTGCAAAGAACAGGAGCAGTGACACTCTGTCACTTGAGAACAGAACTAAAACGCCAGGTACACTTAGACGTGAGCATGTACACACACACACATCCGTCCACAAACACGTGCCTATTTATATGCCTTTTCATATAGATAGAGCTATAAATATAGATCCACATTTTTCATACCATTAGCCATGGCTGTTGGGTGCTTTTATCAAAGTCATCTGACCTGGAAAGCATCTGTTGTTAATACCACTGTTTTATTATTTATCAAACCCATTTCTTCACGGAATGACTAATTTCATACCCACAGCTGCTCCCTTCTCCCTCCGCAGCTGCTCCTTCCCCAGCAGACAGGCAGGTTATCAGCCCACCTCCAGCTCCCACCACCCTCGTGCTGCTTCTGAACCCTCCAAAATCCCAGCACCGAGTCCCCGAACCAGCGCCCGGGGTCCTGCCTTGCGAGGGACAAAGTGAAATCAAGGTGAAACCTGTGCAGAGGGGACCAGGCTCTTGGTTTGCAACAAAACAAGTCCCACGCTTCAGGAATCTGATTTCCTGTTTTGTTTTCCTGCAATTACATCCACAGACTGTTGGAAAACAAATGTTTTTACTGCTTTATTAGTCTGCTTTGTGGGTGAAGAGGAACAGAGCTGCTAGAACAGGCTCTCACCATCTTCTTGGTGGGTGTCTGCTCAATGCCCAAGGGACCTGCCTAGAGTGAGGAGCCTGCATAGAGCTCAGCTCAGAAAGGGACCAGCACCTTCTGCCAACAGCCCGGCTCTGCTGCAGGAAGGCACCAAACCCTCTGCTCCTCTGCTCCAGAGGGAAACAGGCCTGCAGGAACAGGAACTGGCAACAGCCAAACCCACCACTGATAGCTTGAAGTGATTTCAGCTCATCTGAACACCCTGCGAGCTGACGGGGGAATATCTGTTGCTGCAATGATGCTCAAAGCGCATTCTCCTGCCAGGCTTCTCCCTATGGATCCTGCCTTAATTTTGAGCACACTGTTGGACACGTGTGTTCACATGTGACTTGTGCTACGGATGAGGAGGAGGATAGTTTCCGTCACCAGAGCCTTGTTGGGACTGAAGTCAACCACACAACTCTCAGATGACTTATACTGGGGCTGGTGATGGCCCCACTAAGAGTGAGTATGGAGAGATGGTACCACAGAGTCAAACTGAGACCCATGCTCAGCACCAAGACAGTTCATCACCCTGCACCCTGATCACCACCTTACCCTTACTGGCTTCACTGGGACAATGCAAATCTTAATTCACCCCATGCCTGCAAAGAGCTTTGAAATCACTCAAGGGAGGGCTGTGTAGGGTTACTAGCGGTGTATCTGTCGCTCCAAAGTTGTTAGCACTGCTGGGTGTCTTAACATGGAGAACAACCTATGAATGATTACAGCAGGTGAGGATACTCCTTCTGGTCCAGAAAACACTCGATAAATTCAAAGGAAATAAAAGCCCAGCACCCAAACCCGCCGAACCTGCACTTTTCTGAACGAAGCCATTTTTCAACTTATTCTATGAGACCCAGCAAGAAAAGCACCAGATGTTCTGACTTCAGCTTACAGACACAAAACACACAGAATAAGCAAAATCTCTCCTCACCAGTATGTATTAATCAACCTAATTAAAGAAATCCTCAGTCAAAACTCGATGTTTTGGGAAAGCCGCTACTGAGCACAGGTAAGAAAGAGCACAGCGATGCAAAGTGGTGATGATCCCATGTAAGCCTGCACGCCCTGCACAGGGTTTACATACCTACACTGGTGATCTGAGCAGCTTCTCGTTTGCCTTTTTGATCAGGTGAAACGTTGTGCCAGAGCTGTGAGCTGTTCACTGCAGGGTAGGGATGTTTCCAGCTACATCCCCATTGCCAACCCATCCTTTGGCAGCAGTCACTCAGAGCTTTCGCCCTGCAAAAATGACCCTGGGCACAGAGTGGGGTTTTGGGGAGAGTCACACTCTTGAGCACGCCAGCCCAGTCAGCAAGGCAGGAGACTGCATTCATGTTCCCATGCAGATGCATCGTGTATCTTGGACCAGCATTCCCCATCTGAGTTATGAACGAATAAATGCCCAGAAAACCCAAGTCACAGCCAGGGATGGTAAGAATAGCAGAGATGAAGCAGAAATGCCCACTCAAGGGTAAAAGCCTTTGCTACCAGCACTGTTTGTGTAATCTGAGTTTCTGCTGAATTTCAAGGTTTTGGGGACAGGGGATGTGTTATTGCTTGGAGCAAGCTGCTCTAGTGGAAGGTGTCCCTGCCCATGGCAGGGCTTGGAACTGGACGAGCTTTAAGGTCCCTTCCAACACAAACCAGCCTGGGATTCTACGATAACCAGCAGACACAAAGCACAGATACACAAAAAACAGAAGCTCCTCCCTGCCCAATGCACATCTGAGAGGCCTTGCCCAGTCTGCTTCCACCGATCCACTGGGAACAGCAAACACACCAGGGAGTCAAAGCTGCGCACTGCGCCTCCATATTTTCACATCACATTTTTGGGCACGGGGATGCTGCAAGTAGCTGCCTATGTTCTCAAGGTCACCAGGCTGATTTTAATTCTGCTTGCTGTAGGAAGACCGCCTCTCTATGTAAATGCTGCATTTTGTTCTCCTCCTGTTTCTGGCCTTTCCTCAATTAACATTTTCAAATAGTCCCCCAAGACCTGAAGCTACCTGCTAATCACTTCTCTCCCGTGTTCCGGGAAGCAACGGGGTTTGGTTTCATCAGCAGAGTAGACTCATAAGCAAGGACTTATTCAGGGCATTTAAGTTTCTTTCCATTCACAGATCATCAGGATTTTTGCTAATTTATCTGCCACTCACACCGGCTGCTCAGCAGTGACAATAAAGATGGCAAACTGAAGGCGCATTAAAATGACCTCTCCGTCTCCTCCGCGCAGCCCCAGCTGGGAAGATCACGTTGTCTGCTCTAACACAGCCCTCACCCTGGCACAGCTCTCCCACAGCGACTGTCTGCAAGTGGAACAGAGTCTGTATCATCATCTGAAGAAAGTTCTTGAACATTTGCACAACTCTTGCTTTACATTTCCTGAAGAACCTTTCAGAGATGAGAGAGGCTTCACTGATTTACTCTGCAATACCACTGCAGCCCAATGGCATTAAGTTACTGATGCTGTTCAGTACAAGTGAATAGGAAGATTTTTCTTTTTAAGACAGCAACAGTTAGCTGCAGTTCTGCAGGAATGAAATACCCAGTGTTCTGCTCATGGTCCTGCCTATGTCTAGCCCTGGACACCACACAGGTAACTCTGTGAGACCATCTCCTGTCTTCCTGCGTCTCTGCTTTTCCATCTGGGGCAAATGGGTGTCAGCCTCTGCTGATCTACCAAACCATCAATTATCGCATCCCAGAGAGCTTAACTGATATCTGAAGAGCCATTTAATATCTTCTATACAGGTGCCACAGCAAATGCCAGGATTCCTCCTGTTCCTCTTCCTGCCTGCAGGTTTCACACTCTGGCTCTGACCCTCCCTTCCTGCAGCCGTTTCCATCTCCAGCACTGCAGGAGAGGATGCTAAGGGAGAGCACCCAGCCTGTTACTACCAGTATTAGGCTTAATAAAAAAGAGGCTGGATAAGAAGGTCCAAAAGGTCTGTTTGTGCAGGGCTCGCCTCTGGGGAAGGGGAATTAAGTAACTTGGTAACTATGAAGACAAGATACAAATGAGTTTTACAAACCTACTGTCCTTCACAATACACTTTCAAGCTGGTATTTACCTGAAAGTCTGTGTAACTGGAGACTTCCAAACTAGCTGCTGGGCTGTGTTTGCATCCTTCAGTGGTCGGTGGGATCTTCTTTTTCCCCCTTATTATTATTATTGCATTTGTTTGTTAAGAGAATAAAAATGTCAAGTCCTCTGCTGAGTGCTGCTGCCAAGCCGAGCTTTCTCCCTTCTTCACAGCAAGAACTGCACACATCTAATCCCCCGTGCGCCCCGGCCAGTGCAGCTGCTCGCTCTTTCTCCTCCTCTGGATGTACTTTTCATTACTGGTATAAAATTAAGCAATAAGGTATGACAGACAGTACATAGCTGGGCAATTATTCCAAACCTCAGGTGGCGTTATCCAGCATGAGGCTGGGGGCAGGATGACTGTAACCACCCGAGACGTTCAATAATCGCCTTGAAAAGCGTGGCCAGGAGCCTTATTTGCTATTCTGAAACAGAGTCTACTGGGATGCAGGTCTCATACTGGCTTGAATGCATTTAGTTTTACACTCCACATAAGGTGCCCTGATGCAGCAGCAACAGGCGCTGGCCAGGAAATTAAAAGGCGAGGGAGATGGATCCAAGAACTGGCAGCTTTTCCTTTCGGTTTTGTGTTTATTAACACCAAAGCAGGGAGCAGCACCAAGCCCATCAAGCTTAGGGCCACTGGCATGTCCCTGTGTGAATGCCACCAACCCAGGAGAGGCGGTCACTCTGAAAAGGGGAAACACTCATAGACAGTCCTTATCACCTGATACAAAGGCTAAGGGGGGAAACAGAATGGATGCCAATAAGAAAACTGGTGTGTTGTGCCCACTCAGCCCCATGAGCGGGGCTGAAACCATGAGCCCTTTTCCCTGTGCTCCATCTCAACACTGTCAGCCATCCCAGCTCCCACCCTGGATCCAGCCGCGAAGGAGGTGAGCTCACGACATGAAGGAGGGATGTGAATATCGCTCGTCAGCGTCAATGTGTTTTAGGACATGAATATTTATAAGGGAGGGTGTAATATTAAACACATGCACATCTAAAGTGTCATAGCTGCAATCTAAACAGACAGGTCTGAGTGACGGCGTTCGTGCTCAGCCATCACCACTCCAATGACTCTTCACAGCCCTCATGTGAAGTTTTAAGCAAATATTTGCTGAAAAATCACTCCACCCCCTGTCTGCAGCTCCCCCTCCCTCTGATCCACGGCGCCTTTGGCAGCAGATAAACACGCAGCATCTCTGTGCACCAAGGGTTAAACCTCTCCCTGTTGCAATCCTCAGGTCCCCGGGATGAATTTCAGCTTCCCACAAAACAACTGCACTCTCTGGAGTCCCATTTATGAAGTGGTACAACTGACAAGGAAATAAAAGCCCATCTTATCCAGGGAAGCAATAACAATAATACTGCCTCCATTTATAGCTGATGTTACACTTCTCATCCAAAGCCCTCAAAGCACTTTATGCTCTGAAAAAAACCCATCACCACTGTGCTTGTGGATGCTTCTCCAAAATCCTGTGGTCAAACCTGGCCAAACAGCAGCTCTGCCTTTAGCTCCATTCTTCTGAAAGCAAAACTATGCGAGCAGACCAAGAGCTGATGCTCGGTGCTCTCGCCAGGCTGCTGCCAAGAAAATCTATGCTAAGAATGACCAAATGAGGCAATTATTCCTATACATTTTAACTACTCTTCACTCCAAAGTGCCTGGGGAGGTATTTTCACATGCACACGACCTTGCTTAGCTTGAGGGAGATGTGGATAAACAAATAAGTGCAGCGGCTCTTAATTATATTTATATCTCATCTATAAAAATGTCAATTATAACTTCAGAGGTCAACTCCAAACCTGAGGTTTTGGCAGCCACACAGGATGCAAAAGGCTATTTTTCTCCTATGAAAAGCACCATCCTTCGCGGAGGCACAGACGATATCTCACTAACAACATCACTCCTGTCTCTTCCAATAAATACAACCATTATACCAACCGCTTCCACCTGGACAATTACTTTCCTGCACGGAAATCTGCAGATGGGGATCGCGCAAACACGAAGCACGACCCTCACGTTCCTCCTTGAGAGCGGAGGCACAGGAAGGACGCAGCAGACGCTGTGCTCCCGTGCGCAGTGGTACGAGGTGAACGCGTCTTTTGGTCTGAGTTCGGCGGGTTTGGATCAAACCACATCTACAGAGCTCCCACATCTCCAAGAGAAGGCTGCTGCGATGCTACATGAGGGTATCAGGAGTCTGCTTGTACAAATCCAAGCCATTTTAGAGCTCTGGCACAATCACTGCCTGTCTTCGGGAGATGTTTTAACCCCTAACACGTAGGATATTGTTAGTGTCACACAGATAGCTTGCATTTCTTCAACTTTGTTTAGTTCTAAGATTAAAGAAGTCCAAATCACATGCTGTCACTTCCCTCCCCTGCCATTCCCAACCGTGAGAGAGAGTTAATTGATATGAAAATAACTCTGGGGGCTGTATGGCTTTGAAAAACATATAGTATTACATTCAATACTGGCAATTACAGCCCGGGGGATTCAATCACTCAAAATCTTTGTCTTTTGTGCAAGTTCAAGATGTGGGACTGTCACAAAAGGACAGCTTCTGGAGCAGCAACAAGTACATGCTGGTAGAAAGCATCAAAAGCAGTGATCAAGAGCATCCCATTACGATAGCTAACCAATATACCACATTCTCTTGACTCATCTCCACCCTGATGCTCAACAGCTGCAGAGAGAAAGGGGAGAAAAGGGAATTGCAAAGATTTATCAGGAGATGCTCCACTGCATGAGCAAAGCTTGGGAAGGGTTGAGCCTGCTCCTGCACCTCTCGGCTTAGACACTTCCATCCGACCCTTCCCTCCTTCCTTCCTACTTCGAAGCAGCCCACCACATATGGCTGGATGCAGCAGACAAGGCTCCTGCCTGGGATCACCCAGCAAAACACAAGGACAATGTGGCCACACTGTCCCGCTGGTGGCTGTGCTTGGCAGTGAATTGCTGTGCTCTCTGGAGCTGCTTTCCATAATGAAGTTAGAAGGACACCATCATCTTGCCAGGCTCCCTCCAACCCCAAAGATCAATAAGTAATGCTGAACTCCAGATTTTATCTACACTTTGCAAGGGTAACTAAATAACACCACCCTCTTTCTTTCTTCTTTCCAATTACTAAACCCTTTCAGGACTGAGCCAGTAATTTCCAGCTTATGAAATTTTAGGCAGTGAAGAATGCGATGAAAGTGATCTTCCAGAGTGTTTGGAGAATTTCTGCATGTGGTTTTGCTCCCGGTATAGAAGTGCAGAAGCACGGTACAGGCTACAGAAAGAGCATCACCAACACTTCATTTCTAAGAAGAAATGGCATTTTAATTAAACTAACCCAGAGACGTACGCCTTGTAAGGGCTGCTTTGCTGTGTTCCGCTATTACAACAAAGCAGCCAAGCTAGAAGGAGAACCCTTCTGAGAAGATGCTGCATGCCATTGAAACAAGGGATTGGTTTACCTATAAAACTCCCCAAATTAACCGCTCCTTATTATTATCAAATACAGATTTTGCAGCCTGCCTTTAATAATGCTACAGACAGGCGTGAACTGCAATAGCCCCGAGTCTCATTGTCCTTAGAGAACATCCAGAAATAGCTGGACATTAAGAAAGAGAAAGACACCAGCGGAGGCAACAACATGAGGAGCCTGATGACACTTTACACGTTACTGAAGTTATGTGCTCCACTGGCAAGGCTCTAAGGTTTATTTTGGGTGGGGTTTCCAAGCAATGATGAGTAGTTTTGAAACCCCTCTTACTACATGTGGTGACATCTGGGTGTTTGCACTTCCTAACTGGTGTCAGGCCAGCGCTGCGTGTGCAGGCGGGTTACACATACGAGTAACACACGTGTGCCACAATTAATGTCAACAAATCTCCTCAATTTGCTTCCAGGAAATTCATCTCGCTTTGGAGCAGTAGGGAGGGAATGTTAATGCTTTTCCCTTCCCTTGCCCACGCTGATTATTCCAGGCATGGCCTAACTACAGTAAACCACAACAGGTATTTCATCTGCCATTCCTCTTCGCTTTGGCTAATTTCAAGATACAGACTGCAACCCGCAAGTGGATTTCAGAATTGCCATTCCCACTGCTGCTGCACGCTGCTGTATTTTAAACACGCTTCCCACACAATCAGAATGCCACCATTTGTAAAATCTGGGCTGAGTTTATCAGCCACTGATGCAGCAGGACTTGCTTCATCACAGGAGCCCTCTAGCCAATGGATGAGCCTGATTAGCCCCAGCCACTGTGCAGAGAAGGAAAAATGTCACTAAGGACTGGATAAATTCAAGTGTGAAGATGAAGATGACTTTTTACTCTGCCTTTTGCACTTGTTTCTTCCTTCCACCTGGACTTACAGGAGTAAAGACCTGGGGAGGGGGCTCCAGGCAGCCTTGGACCACACGGGCAGGGACAGACCTGGGTTCTGAGCCTGACTCTTGATGGAGCACACCAGGGGCGTGGGCAGCATCATCTCTACTCGACAGCATTTGGCATCTGCTTTTGATCCTCTTGGACTCTTAGTCCCTCCCCTCTTATATCTCACTAAAGAGATTGTACAAGAACGCTAACACAAAGAGAAATGTTGTGGCTTGCATGTAAAACAGGCTATTAAAATAAAACAATGAAATAAAGTCATCGAATTCCTGAGAAGAAAAGGAAAACCTGTTGCCTCTTGTCTTCAACAGACACTGTGGGGAAAAAGCCCTTTTGTGGAAAACACAGAAGGTTCCACGGCAGCTAAAGTGCCCCCACATCTGCAGCCATCAACTTCAGCAGCTATGGACCGTTTCTCCAAACAAGACAGTGGAAAGATGCTCTTAGAAGAGGCATCCATCCTGTGGGGCTGCTCGCTCAGGTTCACAGCTGGGAGCAGGGCTCCCTGTGCTATCCCAGGCTCCCTGCAGAGCACAGAAAAGCTGAAGCAGAGCTGTTAGAGCAGAGCTCAGCACTAGCAGAGCACAAACACAGACGTTTCCTGGTGCCCTTGCGCCTTGCAAAGTGCTTACAGCAGCACAGAGCCACCGGCGGGGACAAAGGAGGGATCACCTTGAGGTACACAGGGAGGAGACGAGCATCTTGCCTGCAGGAAGCAAAGGAAGGACTAATGCACGTTGCTCTATTACTGTCCCTGCAGAGTCTCTGCCTGCCTGGGCAATGAATCCCAGTGAAGGCAAGCACTAGCTAGTGACCGCCAGTGAGTTTGGTGGGGAGGAACAGAGCTCGCCAAGAGCTCCAGCAAGAATCAACTCCATGATCTGGGACATTTCAGCAAATGGAGACTTTCCACCTCTGGAGCAGAGCCCTTATCTGGACATGAGGCAGCTGCTAGGGCCATCCAGCCCTGCGGATGGGCTACAGGCCAGGCTGATGTCCCCCAGGACAAGCCATCCGCGTGGGCCCTGATGCCCTTAGAGAGTGATAGCAAAGACCTGCTCTGTGGGATGACAGGGGGAGAAACAACGTTGAGGACTTGGAAAACAGGCTGCAAAAGCCTCAATAGCACAGGGTATGGACATGAACACCGGAACGTGTTTCCAGCCTGATGCACACTGCATAAACTTGCCAGGTTAAGGAACGGTTTAAGGGAGGAAAACAAGGAATACAAACAGGAGTCTTGCTGGAACACACTCACAGGGGCCGAGTCTGCTGAGTAAGTCTGCTCCTGGGACCAGACCCCCCAGTACCAGAGCCCAGCTGCCCACAGATCACGTCAGAGCAGGGTTGAGGATCCTTGTGCCCAGCACAAAAGCACCACATAACACAGCTTTCAACGCAACAAACAACATGCCACGATCCTGAATGGAGAAGGGTATTTATGGCCCGTTTCAGGGTGGTCGCAAAGAGAAGGGTAGAAAATTCCTGGATATAAAAGGAAGTTGCCAGGGGTTGACCTTTGCAGAGTATGTAAGGGTTTTGAACACTTGGTTCCTGTTACAAACTGATGGGTACTGGTGGGTCACATGCCTTCCCTGAAGAGCTTATCCTTCCAAGCAAGTCTTGTGCAGGGTACCACGATCCCTGACACCAGAGAGAGATCGGCGCCTGGGAAGGAAGTGCTGGAGGCGGGGAACGCTATCCTGGAGCTTCACCTGACTTCCCCAGCTATCCACACAAACCAAGTTCCTTGCTAAGGCAAGCTTCAGAGCAGTGAATAATTCACACAGTGCTGGGAGGTCAGGTCTTCTGATCCTGTCACAGAGATGAAGATGAGCTGGGCTGCTCCCCTCTCCCATTCCCCATGCTCCCATCGCTGCCTGGCCGGGCATAGGCTCCTTAACACCTCAGAGCAGCCTCTCTAAACAAACAGGCTGTATCCACCACGGAGACAATAACCACATCAATCAAGAGAGCCCCTCAAAGAGGCCGGAGTGCAAAGGGCAAACGACAAACCTCGGGGCTACACATCCACGCTGTCGCACGGGGGCAGAAGCCACAAGCTGCGCTGGTTTCCTGCACTGCCTCCAAACGCACACGTTAGTGCAGGGAGATTGGTGCCATAAAATCAATGTCAGTCAGAGGAAAGGGAAGAGGGGCTCTGAGCCTGTCCCCAGGGCAATTCCTGGTGCCCCTCTGAGAGCCCAGGTACATATAACCCCATCCCAGCCAAATGGAGCGGATGCTGAGCTGCTCTCTGCCTGCAGCAATAACATGAACTGCTCACAGAGAGACAGAGGAGCATCATTCATTTCTGCTGAAAGGAATGGCCATAACATTGAAAGTAATCCTCAGCTCATTTTCACTGAGCTGTACAAGCAGTGATGAAACCTTGTCTCTCTTGTGAAATATGGAGAGGGAAATTCCTCTTCTGCAGATCCTGCTTGTTCTGAACTACCATCACCAGAGGACGAGCAGTCCTCAGCTGCAGAACTCCAGCATGCTTGAAACCCCAGCAGAGGGGTTCAGCACCTTAATTTCCTGGTATCTCAGCTTCACTGGCCTTATACCCAGCTTAACCTAATGACAGCCACCACGGTACAAACAGAGCCCAGCAATGGTCCTCCCAAAGGTAAGTCATTAGACTGACCAGAAAAATCAACTCTGGTAAGCAAATCCACATGACACATGGCATTACATGGCAAACAGCCCTTCCTCTGCACGACTGAAGGGTTTAGCACCATTGGGTTTAGGCACTGGGTCATCACGCTGACAGTGATTTGGGCTGTGCTCACATGCAGAAGCTGCCGCACAATGTGACGCCTGAGCTCCCGTTCTCTCTTACCTCTATGCCTGTTGGTCGTCTTGTCAAACATAAGCATGGCGTCCTCTACCTGCAAGAGAGAAGAGAGATGTGTGCTTTAACACCTTCACAAAGCAGGCAGACAGGAGGGGAGACAAGGGCAGCAGCAGCCTCAGCTCAGGAACAAACGATGCGTCCGATCTCCTGGTGCTCAGTCAGCTCTTCCTTTTGGGAATCTGCTGCTTTCCACCCCCATCCCATCTGACACTTGATCCCAAAGCAGAAAAGCCAGCATTGAAAGTTCTGTTGCCCTAAAAAACCACATATCTAAGCAGCTCTTCCTCCTTTTGTCGGTCCCTGGCTGTGCCTCATCCCAGCCTTTTTCCCTTTTGCAGGGAGATAAGGAAGGATCAAGAGAGGAACTGCGGATGCAAATCAAGCCCATGTCTTCTCCAAATGAGAGTCACTGTCTTGGCTGAGAATTAGGAGGTTACAAGAAGTATGAGCAGGGTAAAACCTGGTCAGGCAAGAAAGGTATTCAGAGGCTTTCAAAAGGCCTTTTGAAAAGCCAGAGGAAAGAGGGGAGAGGGAGGAGGGAGAAGGTTTAATTCGCATCAGGCTTGGCATTTCCACTTCACAAGAGAGATGACTGATGAAACGTATTGAAGTGCAACCAAATTGCTTTCAACTTTCATTACTATTTGCATGATTTATTCCACCTCCATTTAATCTGTGCAGCCACACCTAAAATTTTACACTTATTTTAGAAGCATGTTGTGCTGGAGTTTATTTGCCAGCATTATCACATGTTCAACTGCTGCTCCGAGGCTTGCTGGAGCTGGGGCAGGTTGGTCCTGTGTGCTGCAGGAAACGTCCTCATCTAAAACCTGTCTCTGTACTTAACTTTTCCAGAGTGGTTTGCAAACTGGGTTAGCAACGGCCTGAGCTGGTGGGGAACAGCATGGCTCCTTGATACCCATCTTCAGCGAGACCTAAAGGTGCTGATGCACTGAAAAATCCAAAGCACATTAAGCACAGAGCTATTTGTCCTGCTGTCTTTCCTCTCTCCAAGGAAGAAAACTCACAAGTATGAGCAATACCAGGAGGCAGATAAGGACACAGCTGCCCTCCACCCTGCACCACCGCTTATCTCTGCCCCGGGGTTCTGTTTGCACAGCAATCTTTACTTTTCATTCTCACAGGTCTTGGCCTCCCTGAATCCCAAAACTACATGTTGTACCTCGTGTAGGCTCCTGGAGCATCACTGCTTCCTCCACCTCGGTCCACCCCACTGTGCCAACCACCCTGTGTCCCCACACCAGTAAGTTCAGCTCTCCCAGTGTAACCTTTCTGCCTCACATTCCAAACCAGAGCCCAGACTGGTCCTGGACACACTGCAGCACAGATCCACCAGCCCTGGTCCCCTGACCAGCAGGTGATGCACAAGGCTGTTTGCATTGCTCTTAGGGAGAGAAGAGACATGAAATGAGGCACGATGCTCACTTTGCTTCAGCATGGCCACGTCTGAGCCCAAAGTCTCCCAGCAGCTGAAGCTGTGGGGTGCAAACCCCTTGGGCTCAGCAGCACCATCTGATCTGAACCTCTTGTGCAGCCTCATCTTGCTCTTTCAAGTGCTGCCATGGCAAGGGGACAGGTCCTGGCACAAGACCAGCACTGGGAGGGATGAGGGGCCCTGGGTACAGTCCCTGGTCACAGTGGGGAGCTGCAGTTTTGTTCACCTCTCCCACCTCCACAACGTGACATGTCCTCTCACCCACCAGACACACGTCATCTGGGCAAACAACGTTCTGTGCCATGTGTACAAGGGCCCTGCTTGCTGGAATGATGATCTTGGCAGAGGGCTTTTTTATGCAAATAAGCCCCTATTAGCAGTAACGAGGCAGCCTGCATGGGCTGATCCAGGAGGTTTCCATGCGCTGGCTGGGACCCGGAGGCACGCCGGTACCCTGGAGATGGGCACTTCATCCCCCAGACCTGCTTCTGGGATCAGAACCAGACACGCAGCTACCTTGGAAAGGGTCAGCCCCACCAGTTCAAACCTGAAAGCCTGCAAAGGGGAGAAGCGGCTCCGCAGCTGAGTTTCAGATGTGGACCAAGCCTGTCTTTAAGAAAGAATAATCAGTGGGGTGTTCTTTAAGCCAGCTGGTGCCCTTTCAACAATGTCTAATTGGTTATCTTTTCTGTTTCCTAAGGTCAGAACATTTTATCTCCGTCTCTGCCCTTTCGGAGGCTACCCCACCCTGCGTTATTTTTTAGGGCAGGCATTGTACCAGAAGAATAGCCTCTTGCCTCCACAGTCCGCTGACACAATGAGACTTCTTGAAACCTCCTGAATAGATAAAGTGCAACGGCAAAGGGAAAATTCTATTAAGGCTTTGCAAAATAAAACATCAGAGAGCAGCGTGGACAAGGGAGAGGGAAATCAATGCGAGGGGGCAGCGCGCAGAGCAAACTTTTCACCACTTGCAAAAAGGTGGTGAGGGTATGGGAGGGAGGGGGGAGAAAGAGACTTATTAATGCAGAAAACCCATCAATGGTATGGAAATCTGGCAGAACAGCAAGAACTGAAACTGGAAGAATTTGAATATACAAAGGGCTGAATAGAATGAGAAAACCACAGCGCCTCACACACACAGCCCGTTTCTCACGGGTCTCCGTGAATCAAACACAAGCGGCTTGTTCAAGTTTTCATCAAGGAGAATTAGGGGACGCAGTCAAGGTAACCGGCAGTAAACCCTGCAGTAAGCAAATCGAGCCCTGTTTCAGGGGAAGGAGGGGGAAAAAAACAACTCACAGATGAAACTCAAGTACACTGAGGAGCTGCGAGCGTCCAAACGTTAACCCCCTCCTCCAACCAGCGTTTGAAAGATGCTTGAAGTGCAAATGGACGGGTGTCAACTCAACACATTCGACTTGGATTACACACAGGGAAGTCTCTCCTGGGTTAAAACAGGGCTGGAATGCACAGTTGCTCCTTCTGAGGCTTGGCTGGTCACCCATCAGCACTGAACCCAGCTATCAGCCACCAAAGCGGCTGCTGCGAGCGTGTTCTCTGGGCATGGTGAAGAACAGCACACCAAAGAGCTGGGTTCCATCCATGCAGATGCTGAGCCCCTGAGCAGAGCCATCAAAAATGTGCATCTTTTAGATGTAGCATGGCTCAGTATGGAGGCTTAAAGGAGCTGATGAATCTGAGCTAGCTCTGGGCATGAGAACGTTTTACACAATGAACAGCCTCAGCACATAAGGTAAATAAAATAAAGGAAATAAAGACTTGCCAGATAATACCAGTTACAAACAGACACTTAAGCCCAACAGACTCCTCTGTCCCAGCATCCCCTTTACATACATCCAATTTAGACCCAGTTTCTTACACAGAGCCTAACTAATGGGCTTTAGTTTATTTAACTTCTCTTTTTCAACCCACTTGGGGCTCCGAGCTAAGGAAGGGCTGCACCACTTCATTACTCACCGCCTGGAAGGAGGAATAGGGGAGAATAGGAGGAAAGAAAAAAAACCTGGAGGAGCCAAAGGCTTTAATAATCCTAACAGTTCCCAGGGTTATTTAAAATATGCCCAACCAGATCACAAAAGGCTCCACAGAGATAAATGTATTTGATTTTCTTCCACTTTAATGGAGGTGTACATTTAAAGCAACAAAACCAGGGTGACCTAAATAAAATGACCATTAATTGTACTCAGAAAGGCTCTGAATTTAATGCAACTGATCTAGCGCGGCACAAGAACACACAATATTCTCCATTCATTCCTCCCACTTCCCTCTTCAGGGTTTTCAGCTCCTCTTTTCCACGAGGCAGCCCTGAGCCATCAGGGATGATCAAACCTGCTCGCACTGTAATGACCAGGCTGAGGGCCCTGTGAGGACCAGCAGTGACTCAGCGAGCCTCTGGAGGACAGTGCTCCAGACACAGAGCAAGGAGCTTCCGCTGACTGCTGGAATGGCCAAAACAGGGTGTTTTCTGGAAAATTCCATCATGTATTTCTACAGCCATGTGATGGAGCAGCAAACCCAAGAGGTGCTCCATGTACATGCAGCTTGTAAAGGCAATGGTCATTTACAAGGTGCTGCACGCCCCCAGGAGCAACAACAGCCACTACTTCACATCTCCCAAGCTCTTGGTTTTGTATTTGAATCAGGTTTACTCACTGAGTAAACTCTCCACAGGGAAACTACCATAACTACACCGGCTCTTCTTACGCCTCACACTCCGCATCCAGCCCAGGAAAGATTTTACTGATCCAAACCCTGAGCTCCTGACACATCCAGAGCAGGCTGAGATGTTCCTGCCTTTGCTCAAGTGTCCCCTCAACACTCCCAAGCAAGGTTGATGCTACGCTCTCCATCCCTTCAAAGTAAAGAAGAATAAGGGCAGCCAAATGAAGTAACACACTGTTATCAAATGCTGTGGCAACTCAGATTGGGCTCTAGAACAGCAAGCCCAGAAGGACGACATTCAGCTGCACACAGTTGGGCTGTTTCCATCCCCTCTGATCCATGACTTGTGAACTTTACAGATCTATCCCTTCTTCTGCTCTCCCAAGGAAAGAGTGCTGGATATCCTGGTCTAATTCCTCACATTCTTTACGCACACAGCACAACTGCTCCACTATTTTGCTTTCTGAAGCAGAAAAACCTCTGACCTGTCAGTAAGCTCTCAGGTGCTGTTACCTGAAACAGGCATGTGAATCCAAGCACCAGCAACGTGCTCCTGCGGATTTGCAGCCTCCCCTCCACAGGAATTGAGACAAATGCATATCCTGCACCAGACAGGTAAGAGAAGATAGCTCCAGCAAGCTTCTGGGTGTGATTACAGGGGAATTAAACAAAGCAACAAATGCTTTAACCTTTCCCCCTCCTGTCAAGCTGCTATTCCCACCACGGCTCCTCATATGAAGGCACCCACAGCATCCTCATCACCATCCATTGCCCTTCATCCCACACACAGCACGGTCCCTCGCTGAGCATTCCCAGTGTTCCACAGTGACAACTTACCAACCGAGGGCTGACATATTACGCACTATGACAACAATCAATGCCATACTGTGCAAGAACAAATTCCAGTGCTAGCAATCTTTCCCCCCCAGCAGTCGAGGCTTTAAAAAGTCTTCTTCAGCAATTATAGCTAATAAAACCACAATTTTATTCAACACACACATATCATTGTGACTAATTTTGCTCCATCAGGGCTGAAATTAAGACAGTCATTCAATCACGCTAATCTCAGGGCTTGCTCACCAGCCGTGACATGGCAAAGAGCATCCCAACTGCTTGCCAAAGTGCACAGTGGCTACTCCTGGACTTCAAAATGCTCCTGAAACACAGCAACACGTTACTCAATGTTTACTCTACCAAAGGGGCTGCACGAATGACTAATGGTGTCCAGAAAAACAGCTTTCCACAGCACGACAAATTAAAGATGACTCCAGAGATGTTTCTCATCAATTCCTTCTTCATCATCAGTAATATGAAGCACTGATGATAGCAAGGCTCTTTGCCATACTCAAGCTATAGAATACGTAAGGGTTCTTGGAGCTCTCTTTAACCTGCTGTCTTGGCTGAGAACTTCCCTTGCCCCCATCAGATTTCCAGCACACATCTAGGACATGCGGTCACTGGTAACTGGATCTGGCCACAGAACCCCAAAAGATGGGCTAAGAACGATGTGCTAAATGCTGTGGACCCCACTCTCTTGGGGACACGTCTCCTGCGGCATTGCTGTGCCCCCTCTTGCCTCTCCAGTGCCTCAGCTCCCATCGAACTAGCATTTGGTTAAAAACTGTATCTATGAATCAGAGCAGCGCCTCCATCTCTGCTGTAATAAAACTCCAGCCTCCAATCCTGCCAGAAACCGGTGCCCCAGACAGCTCTGCACTGATCAAAGCTAGTCCATGCTACAGCACGAGACAGGGCGCGATTGGGAACTTACAAATACGTGTCAACAGCTAGAAACCCTCCAGTGTGTGTTACAAGGCGAGAGGAGGAGCAGATTCCGACCTTGCACATCTGAAGCCAGCGTTAAATCCCAGCGCTCCCGCTGCCGCCCTTTGCCGGAGAGGCAAGAACAAAATCCAGTTCAAACCATCTGCTGGAGAGCCTCCAAACTCTCCTACAAGCATTTAATACACCCTGCCCCAAAACAGCTCTGCGCTTCACCCATCTCACAGGCAGGGAAGGGAGGGACCAGGAGGGAAATCAAGCTACCGGCATTGCAAGGGACCCGTATGTGGCTGCAGCCGCGATCCTGGAAACCTTTGCCTTTGGTCCCTGCCAGCATCAGGAGATCTCTCTCCCGCAGGCATCTTTGCCTAGCTGTTCATTCAACACGTCCCGTCTTCGTGCACACATTGTGCACTACTTCCTACAAATTTCCCCCAAAACTGAGTAACTTTTGGTAAGTGGTTTCGTGTGAGACCCACAACTGAATGAAGAACCTGAGCTCCATCTGTCCTGCTCCAGCCCTGTCCCTTCACCGGCTGCCTGCAGGATCAAACCATGAGGCAAACACGCAAACTGCACTTATTAAATGCATCACAATGATTTTAACACCGTCTTCTTGGTGCCCACACGGGAGCCCATCAGGGTTTATGTGTTTAA
The DNA here is from genome assembly GCA_009867235.2 of Psittacus erithacus. Taxonomy (NCBI): domain Eukaryota; kingdom Metazoa; phylum Chordata; class Aves; order Psittaciformes; family Psittacidae; genus Psittacus; species Psittacus erithacus. The sequence continues at coordinate 35,864 of WYDI02042297.1, forward strand.
GCTGCCACTGAGACACAGGAGAACTTTGGCTCTTTTGAAAGCAAATGCTGAGACCTCCATGCAACCACGCCACCCAAACCAAAGCTGAAACACATCAAATATCACGAGAGCCACGGCACAACCACAGGAGCTGACAGCACCGAGGTTCAGCTCAGCTCCATCACTCCATCAGCTGCTCTTGGGATGAGTCTTCCCACCCTGTTCCATACCCCAAGAGGTGCTGGAGGGCAGGGCTGGGCCACGGCGATGCCAGGACATGAGCTCTGGAGGAACATTGCTCCTTCAGCACTTCAGCCAGGCAGGTGCGAGGCGCTCTGTGATTCCAGTGTCACGGAACATTAGCTGCCGTCAGCAGGAATAATGCTTCCTCCACTCACAGCGCTCCTCTGCATGTTAGCACCGCGAAGCTGCAATCTGTGTGCTTTGCCAAACAACACTTGGGAGGTGCTGCCCATTAGCTGCAAAGCTTGGAATCCATGGGGCTGTTAAAACACCAGCCAGAGGAGAGGGACATACATGGGCACAACCCACCACCCCGCTGTGATGCTCCATATGGACACAGGCAGAGGATGGCTGCCTTCAGCTCCCCACAGCCCACGGGCTCTGGGCAGCATCCAGCCTCCTCCAGGGCTCCACATGGGAGCTGGACCCAGCAGCACCCACAACAAACAGGGCCACAAGCGCTCCCAGAGGAGAAGGAGCTTCAAGTATCTGGGGAGCACTTGCAGGTCCTCAGGTGAAGCGTGCTGCACACGGGGTGAAGTCTGCTCCTTCCGAACCCAGCGCCTTCCCTGTTGAGGCAACACTAAACCACGAGCAGCTGGCTGGTTTACTGCAAGTATACATGCCAGAGAATGAGATGCAGAGAGACCGTTAAAAGCCACATAACAGAAGGAGCATCAGCAACCGTCTCTCTGAACAGCAAAGCACAATGTGTCTCCGAGTCACATTCTGACCATTTCAGGAACAACACCTAAGAAATGGGAACTACTGTGAACTGTTTACTATTTATGTTACTATTTATGATTGACTTTGAGCAAACCATTCTCTGCTTAAGTATGACTCAATGTCAAGCATACAGCTGAGCACAATTAAGTCCTTCTAGGATGTGGTTCCTGAAGACATCAATGGCATTTACGCATTTTCCTTTCAGGCACCTTCTGGAATCAAGACCTAAGGGTCAGCACACCACAATTCACTGCATCCCTGTGTTACCCATCACTATGAGCAGAAAAGAAGCTCCTGTTCACCCAGTGACAAAGCTGACAGAGAAATAACCTAATCACACACCTCTCTCTCCCATTTGGGAGTACAAACACAGCATTTCAAGCATCAGTCTTTCTTACCCACTAAACAGACCATAATAACCTGCAGGGGTTTTGCTCAGCGCCCTTAAGCTGCACAGTAAAAGGAGCTCAGGGCTGTATCTGTTACAGGGTACGCTGAGAACACTGTTCACAAGAACCAAGGGGTTTGTTACTGCTGCCTCTGCAGCGCGACCCAGCGCAGGACAGACCCAGGTAAACAGATCTGATTAAGAGACACCCTGAGCAAAGGCACAGGATCAAGTTTAAAGAGCTTCCTGCTGCCCTTTGGTAAATACCTGCTGAACAAGTGTGACGATAAGGCAAGGATTGCATTGCTATGTTTCCTGATGCATGAAGGGCTTTTTTATTGCCCAGAGTTTAAAGGCAAGCAGAAAGATGAACAATTGCCACAGTCAGCCTCGGCAAAGGCTCAGCTGCAAAATGAACCGTGCACTTTAGTAGCAAAGAAAAACCTCATCTAAGTTTCCCTTGACTGTAATGAAAAAAAGTTTCATTTTATTTCCTGCGAGATCCTGTTTCCTTTTATTGTTCTTTTCAAACTGACTTGCATATTAAACAATAGCTTGCCAGGGCTGTTTCTTTTCAGCAGAGTTCTCTCCTCCCTTGTCTTTCCACCCCAAATCTCACACAGTTTATATCTCTCGACATTTAGGGATGGTTTGCATTTATGGGAAAAGCATTCACAACCCAGACCTTACCATAACAACTGCTGCACTCAAGGCGCCAAATTCTCAGCTCAGGGGTCCGGGCTACCACCCTCTTAGTGACAACTTCCTTATATCTCATCTAAACGCCCCCTGTTTACATTTGAATCCCAAGCCAGCATCACATCACCCACCTTTAGGAGCAGAGAAATAACACACAGTAAGCTCTAGCTCTGACTTCTGTTGTTTGTGGGTTTAAATTCCTCCCTTACCTCTTTTAAAATATGCCAGGAAGTCTTGATGAGAGGACAGAGACACAGAGCCACTTGTGGGATTGTGTCTTTAAGTCAGGTCATGCCAAACAGCATCACTACCTGCAGCCCTTGGCAGCAATCACCCCCCTTGACAAGCCGCCACTGAGCCCACTTCTGTCCCAAGGGTCTTGCAGCATGAGGAGCACTAGACATGGAATGCCACTGTCATCACTCAAGACCTTGGACGCCTGCTCCAGCCTGGGCCCCTCTAATTCAGGCTCAATCAGGGAGCTCAGGCTGAACATCACCTTAGGGTGGATTTTAAAGGGGACACTGCCCCCTTCTCCTCACTCCCCAGGTGAGTCCTCAGGTTCCCCCAACCCACCATTCCCAGGGAGCACCTCGCTGCAGAGACCTGTGTGCACTCACCCACAGTGGGAAAACGGGATTCCAAAGGAAGCTCCCACCTCTTCACTCCTTTTCTCCCCAGGCCCTGTAGAGCAATAGAGCCCTCCCTTCTCTTCCTCTGCAGGGCCCAACAGCTGCCTTTGAAGAGTTTGTTTGAACCCTCTTGGCTTCAAACACTTCTTATTTCTCGCCCAACAGCTATTTGAATGGATTACATCCAGTGATGAATCTCTCCCAGAAACGTTACAAGAGTCTCTTGAATCACAGCAAACAGGCTCTGTAAATGACACAAACAGCAAAAACGGGCAAAGAGAGGCTCTGGGTGCTCAGAACGAGGTGTCAGGTCCACGCATCAATCCCACATGAGTGACAGGGTGTCCTTCTGAGACGTGTGTATGTGTTTGTCTTCACTTTGCTTCACTGACCGCACTGTATCATGCCGAAGTAACGCGAGATACAATAATTAAGCTGCAATCTCAGTGGATTGTTCACAATGATAATTCCACCTTTGTAATTCAGCTTCAAATAAACCCCCTTTGTTCTGTCTTATTACACAGATTCTGGTATCATTCAAGTATATTAACTGCAGCCTATTACTGTCACACAAAAATGCTCCCTGAGCCATAGCAAAAGGCTCCCCAGACAAAACTTTATGTCATGTTAATCCAAGCTTTAATAACTATGAGAATATATAACTGTATTCTAATTGTGCTTTGTGTTGCTACATACAAAAACCCCAGAAGGTATCAGAAGTGACAGAGGCAGCCTCCATCAAACCCAGCTCCAGCTCCCCACCATGGACATGAGGGCTAGAAGCAGCGATCCAGGCCAAATCCTGGCTCACAGCGAGCCTCGGGCACTGAGGGAAGCAGGGCTGGTGGTGTTGAGTGCTGAGGCTGTTACTGCAACAGAAATTAATACCCTCTAAAATAGCACTTAAACAGGGATAATCAGTATTATGGAAATTGTACATATTTAATTCTTGAGTGTCTGCTGAAAACACTGCCATGATGAAGGGCTGTAGCGAGCAGAGCGCTTATTTTGTAGCCAATGCTGAAAACAGGGAAAGGAGGGAAAAAGGGAAAGGAAGGAAAGGAAAAGAACCTGGAACCACCAAGGAAAAGGTTCACAGATTTATAACAGTGCGTTTTCAGGGGCCGGCTGTGAGCTGGGGAATGACTGTAAGGAAAAGTGGAAGGATCTGTCCCACCTCCACAAGGCTGAGGCAAAACCCACTCCCAACATACAGACCTTGCGCAGGACTTGGCCTTTCCTCCTCCCAGAGGTATCCATTTGCTCGGCCTTTTCTGTAACACCCACCAACAGCTCCCCTCATCCCTCCCCTCCTCCAGCCCATTTAGTGAGAGCCTGGGACACTCCTCAGAAGAGCTGCTGTAATCCTTAGCCAAAATGCTACCCAGGCTGAAGGAAATGCAGCGGTTTCCCTTCCTGAGCAGTCCCTGCTGTCCCCGAGGGCTTTCCCAGCAGTTTAATGCCAGGAGAATAAGGGTGATGGAAAGAAATATTTTACCTTAGTCACTTGTCACTGACTCACAACACAACTCCCATAAAGGGTCATTTTGTAACACCATGACAACAGATCCTGTACTTCACATTAAGCTCACTGACAAACAGGAGAAGTTCAGGTTAGATATAAGGAAGAAGTTCTTTACTGTGAGGGTGGTGTGGCACTGGAATGGGTTGCCCAGGGAAGCTGTGAATGCTCCATCCCTGGCGGTGTTCAAGGCCAGGTTGGACAGAGCCTTGGGTGGCATGGTTTAGTGGGAGGCATCCCTGCCCATGGCAGGGGGTTGGAACTGGATGATCTTAAGGCCCTTTCCAACCCGAACTATTCTGTGATTCTATGGCAACCTGAGTGAGGTTTTACATTGCTCCACATGAGGAGCTCTGCAAAACACCCTGTTCAGTTAACCAAAGCTGCTGCCCATCAGGATGAAGCCCTTCCAGCTCCTCTCAACTCCGCATCACCAGAACTTACAGAAATGCAGCATCACAGAGACATCATTTCCTGTTATTTATGAAGTTATTCTGCACTGACTGCCCATGCAGCAAGTCACTGCACAACCCACCCTCTCCAAAGCAGGAGATGCGCTTATAAAGCCTCCAGATTTCACACCTAATGCAGCCGAGGGTACGATTAGCCTGCGACACCAGAGCTTCCTGGGTGTGCATTCTGAGGCTGCTTCCTACAACGCGTTTTTAAATGGAAATGAACAGTCCTGTGTAAATCACAAGACTCCAGAAACTGGAGATCCAGAAGAAAAAAGCCCAGCGCTGAGCAGCCTGAAACCCTCGGTAACTCGTGGAATTTGGCAGCACCCATCTGACAGTGTTTATTTCTCTTCCCCCCAAAGTTGTACTATGCTGAGCATTAGATCAACACAGTTTTCTTTGGCAGACACAGGTTCTGCTCTGCATTCCCCTTCTCCCTGACACACCATATGGACCGTTCTTAATGAAATCTATTTAGAGGGGGATACTAAAGTAGCTCAGCACTGTGCAAGCATCACTTCTCTGCAAGCCGGAGACCTAAAACATCACACATTTTGTGAACTATCACTTTTGATTTGAAAGTGCAGTCAGGAAGCCCAGATTAAAATACCAAATAAAGCCTTAGTGATATAAAACACATACACAGATACATAAAAAGTAACATTACTGCTATTTTTACAAAATGCCTGTAAGTAGTTTGCTATAAAAAGAAGCCAATGAAATGAGACAAACTGCCTTGGACAGCTTCAATACAGCAGAGATAACAAGACAAGCAGAGATTTATTAAAAAGTGAGAGGTGTTTTCTTCTCCAGCAAGATAGAAATGGTATTGCCAACGTTTCTAATATGCTGGGAATATAGGCACAAAGCAAATGTACACCAAGCTTCAGAGGGAAGCTCTGCAGTTACAAATCGGTTATTCAGGGAGTGAACTGATGGCTCATTTCCCTGTGGACGGGCAACAGCCTGTTGGTGCTACTGGTGCCCATGGCAAGCACAGAGCCTGCCTGGTGTGGCACCCATCACCCATGGAGCCCTGCAAAGCCCAATGCAATGGCGGACACAACCTCCTCTTAGGATGTGCTGAGTCCAGGAGGACCTCAAGCACATTGGAGCTTAAGACAGAAGGTCCTGCACTTGAAAAGCCTCAGCTCTTTGGGCATCATCCATGGTGGGTGTAAACCAGCACCACCCACAAACACAACACAAAAGGCTAAAGGAGAGCCTTTCCTTAGAACGACCAAATTATCCACCCACAAGCTCAGCAACTCCCTTGGGATTTCTACTGACTGAAAGGAAATCTGCCACCAATCCAATCAGCAGTGACAAGGCAGGAGCCTCTGCAGCAGAACAGATCTTTTCAGGAGCAAAGAGCTTGTATTTGGAGGGGAAAGATCTGTGCCAAGTTGCTTCTAGTTTTGCATTTCCTCTCTCCCTCCTCTCTCCCCCTGGAGCAAGAGGAAGGATGGACAGGCATTATCTAAAAACAATCTTGCAGCGTAATGTCAAGATCGATATGTTGACCTAACAAGTAATGCCAGCTGCAGTAGTGTCTTAATGATGTGATCATTATCTTCTTACCTGAAGTGCAGCAGCAGTTAGAGCGTGTGCCAGCAGGAAGACTTAAGACTATTCAGTGCAAACCATGACAAATACTTGCCCATACACACACAGATATTCTCTGCATTCAGTGTCTTGGGGGGGAAAGAATAAGCTACCCATGCTCCTGAGCACTCGCATTGGGCTCAATTAACCAAGCACAGAGGAGAAGGTACCAGAATGGTGGAACAGTGGTGGTTTCCCTTCAGGTAATGATGCCTTCCTTTTGGTCACTGGTACCAAAGGCCCCCAGATCTGCTTCAGTGTGCTCAGAGATGGATGAGAGCTTGCAGGGAGCACAGCGCAGCAGGAGAGGGAAGATGCCAGCTTGGAGTCGTGTGTCTCTGATGGGAAATAGCTGGGGTTTATGAGCCCGGTGGATTTGTCTGTCCTACATCCGCTTGCCTAGGAAACACAGTACTTTTGTTAAGACACAAGCACACCATAGAACCTGTCTTGCCTGGCTGCTGTACCCAAAAATCTCCAAAGACTCACACTTTCTAAAGAGATTGTTTCTGCATTGAAACCGAGTCTCAGCACATTTTAGACACAAACACTCCAGACCAATTTTGTGCCTTCCCTTTCCCATCACATTCCAGCGCCGGCCCTCTCTCAGGATGGCTCAGTGGCCCCAGCACAGCATCACCATCCACTGAAGAAAGGCATCATCAGTCTGAGCTCCTCGGGACTGCCATGGAGTGAAGACGCAAGTGTCCAACAACACAGGAAATCAACAGAGAACCTTGAGAACAGTCCCTTGCAGCTCTGCAAACAGACCAAAGAGCTATTCACTTTCACCGTGCTGAGATCTGTCTGCCCCAGAGACAGACCGGGAAGCACCGCCACTGAAGACAACACACAGGGATTTCAAGGCTGAAACGGGTGATTTTTGGTCTAACTCCAGAAAACACTCGCTAGCGAGAGACACCTCTTTCACTGTCTGCCCTGGGTCCCCCTGGACAGTGCTAGATAGAGACAATTCATCACCCAGCCCAGGCTGTGTGTGCAAGGCGTTACCTGCCTTGCACAAAGGTCCACGGGCCCGTGTTCTGCGGGCTGCCCCCCCGGGCCTGGAGGTGCCATAGCAACGTGAAATTAGCACGCACCGAGCGCTCAAATGAGTAATCCACTGATTTCATAAGAACCTGCCTTGCAATTTATACTTCTATTATCTTTTATACCCACGTCTTAACTCCTTTTGTAGAAAGCCTGCAATCAAGCTAAATAACATTTGAAAATCTAATAAGCACATGCAGGCGCCCCGCTCCGGGCGAGGGATGCGCAGCCTCATCTCCCACTTCCCATGTTCCTGGTCGCCTGTATGAGGGGCATGGGGAGCTGGCCTCCAGGAGCAGTGCCCCTGGCTTGCAGGGAGATGTTTTCCCCTTCCCAGGTATCCAGGCCCCATCAAGGAAGCTCCAAGCAGCATTCAGAAGTCTATCTCCATCTTCAATCTCCCGATTGTCATTTTAAACCCGGCAGCCAGTGAAGGGCAGCGCAGGCGGTACGGACGGCTGCAATGACAATTGGGATATAAAATACATCTAAAAAGGCTTCTCCAACGCTATCAGAGATGCTCTTCGAGTGACTCAACCACATCTTGTCACTCATACTCAATTTAAAAGGTATTTATAAAGACAGCACGACGAGAGATTTATTTTCAGACTGATTTATTTGGGTGGAATAGGTTAGATTATTTTTGCTATACGCTCTCTAGCAGAACGGATATCTCCATTCCATAGACATTATAAGCCACGGATGAGTTTGAGAGATGCTGCGGGATGCAACTTTCCAGCTTTTCATCCCGTGGAGAGGCATCAGTGTAAAGAACTAGATTCAGCATCCCCGGGGATGCTGCTAACCAAACATGCCCAGTGAGCGGGACAGCTTCCCTTTGATTGCTTTGTTTTTCAGTTTCTATTCCTACTGGAGAGCCACTTTTGGGGTTTAAAACTGAAGAACACTGCAGCTATTAAAAACACTGGTTCTGAAGCAGGTGATTTTCAAAGGGAGATTCAGATAACTTACAATGAGGAGGGGTAGGTCTGAAGCCCAGGAAGTACAGGGGGACACAAACAGACCCACCTCAGAGCCTGGGTGCACCAACACCTCCTCAAACTTGTCTTTAAGAGCCCAGGACTCAAGAGACAGCAGCCAAGGCAGGGCCCTATGGCACAGCACAGCCAGCAGCACTCGGTGCTGGCACAGCCCATAGAGACCATGGACACAAACAGCATCTCCCGCGAGTCCGCAGGCACCCAGCAGGCAAATCACTTGGAGATTCAATTTTAAAGCCAGAAGAAAGAAGGGGAGAGCACAATATTACTTACTTGGTATTTATGATCTGAAACAAGAAGAGTGGGGAAATTTTATTTCATTACATGGGAGCCCTGGGCTTTTTAATGTGATGGGGAAGAAGCAGCTGTGTCTGGGGATGCTCAGCAGTGCTTGGCAGAGCAAAACCAGACTACAGCTTGCACGGAGAAGGGTTTAAGTGGGAAAGATTTACCTCAGTGTGCAACATGGCTTTAACCTGCCAGAGGGGAGACTGAGATGAGCTCTTAGGCACAAGCTCTTCCCTGTGAGGGTGCTGAGGCACTGGCACAGGGTGCCCAGAGAAGCTGTGGCTGCCCCATCCCTGGCAGTGTAGAAATAAGTGAAGACTTTGGCACTTGCTTCCAGCCATCACAGCAGCGAGGTGTCAAACGAGCTCTCAACAGTCCTAGGGAGGATAAGAGTCTCAGAAAGGCCACCCTATGAGGCTGCCCAAAGTGGCAAGAACCTTGGCTCTCAAGCCCCTTCCAGCATGGTGCTCCCCCAAAGCCCAGGCTGAACCACAGTGGTAGCCCAAGGGACAATTACGTGGCAAATACATTGACATGAGGAGGGTTAGTCATTAAACATAACTGCTTCTTTTTCAGCACCTTCAGAAGGTACATTTACCCCCCATAAACACACATACACAAAGATGGAGATACACGCATCAAAAAATTAAGCCAAAGCCACAACTGCTGCGAGCTGTGCTGAATGCACCTTGCCTTATTTTGACTAATGTAGCTGGGACTAAAAAGCAGAACGTGTCATATTCCAGGAACACCGGAATCAGAAGAAAAGAAAGAGTTCTGTTTAAAATCCCCACTTCCTTTCACTGTTTATTGTTCCCCATCTCTGCTGCTGCCTGGAGCACAGCTGGACAATAGCAAACAAAGGCCTGTTAAAGCCTGCGCTTAGCATTTTATTCCCCAAATACCCATCGCCTACAAGAGAACAAAGATAAAAGCCAGGAGTTTGACCTGAGCACACTCGCAATGCAGCCGCCTGCCCGTCTTTCCAACAACATAAAAGGGATGTCAGGAGAGCAGATGGATTGAAGAGAATTTGGAAAACAACAATAACAACAACAAAATGAAACCCAAGACCTGAAAGCTGTCTCCATCCAAATAAAGCTTCTCGCTCCTTCCCAATCCCCCTGGATTGCAGGGCAGCCATCACAGCGCTCGTTGGCATCAGAACCGGCAGAGACACCCTGCTGCCAGCAAAAATAACAATCCAAGGAATTCAGTGGTGTGATGGGACCACAGCATTCACCACAGACACTGCTGAGCACTTCACGAACACCGATCACACCAACTCATGCGTCCTTGCAATGCCGGCAGCTCACCTTCATGTTCTACAGCTGGGATACTGGCACTACCCGGTGCTCCCTGTACCCCAGCCCCCCGGGCACTAACCATTGCCCAGAGGGGAACAGGTTAGTCAGGGCAAAAGCAGGTTCTTTAGGAAGAGTTTCACATCTTCCCAAGACCATAAAATAAAATGGATCTTAATGGTTTTTCAAACAAGATAGTGTAGCAACAAACATTACCTGCTCCCACTGTGTAGCTTCATCGGCACTGATGGTTTGCTCTTGGCACAGGAGCCACATGTCGACCAGCCTGGAACCCGCCAAGCACCACCATCACAACACAGTTACCGAGAGCCTCCACAAAATCCCTTCCTTTTGGGTTTTTCAAGCAAAATCCTCAACCACTGCTATTAAAACACCTGCCTCCTTTAAATGGGGGACATTTTGCCGGTGACTTCATGAGTGCTGAATACAGGAGACAGCTCCGTGGACAGGTCAGCTCCTTGCAGAGCACCCACCCGGTACAGGACATCCGATCCCAGGAGGAGAGCAATGCCTGGGGACAAGCACTCAAGCCACAAGCATGGCAATGGAGAGGGTTTAGGCTGAATCCCTCATTATTCTGCCAGGAAGTTTTAATTCCGTGCAATAAAGCAGCAGAAGCTGAACTCACAGCGGGTGCCCCTTTCCCCCCACATCAATAAGTGGCATCAGACACGGGCTCTGGAAGAGCCACTGCAGCTCCTCCGCTGTTAAAAGGTTGCTGTGTACTTCAATGAGACCAAAAGGACAGATCTCTGCTGTTCGCAGCTAACCTAAAGGTTAAGACCTGCTGCTGCATTGTTTGCAGTAAATGGCCAACTGTTTGGGTTGTACAGCTTCCTCCAGGAGCTGCTAAGTGCCAGCCTTGCTCTGCTGAGCGCCGCGCTGGAGGACACACGTGGGGACGCCGTGCTGCAGATGTAGCACAGAACGCTTGCAAAGGGGCAGCAGAGTCCTGTGCCGTGCCAAGCACCAGGCACAGCCCGTGCTGGCAGCATCGCTCCCATCAGGCTCCCTCAGCACATCCCGCGGCCCCATGGCACAGAATTCCCCAGGCAAACGGAGAGCCCTCAGCTACTGTCCTGAGAATGCCGGGTGCACATTCCCTATGGAGCAGAGCCGGCTGCCATGGAGCAGCCACGCAACCACAGCCCCTCTTCACCTCCCCAGTGCTCTCCTCGCAGACGTGCTGTGCCCCTGCTCAGCGCACTCTGCCTTCCCTCTCCTGCATCCTCAACGCTTCCTTCCTACGCAGCAGAGGCAATGCTGGTCCTGACCTATAAAGAGTAACAACGCTCCCTTCCCTCCTTGGGCTTCTCCTAAATCACCAGCGCAACAAAAGGGATTAGAACAAAAGGTCAAACGAACAACCAGGAGGAGAAGACCGCCTCGGTTTCTGATGTAAAACTCAAGTGAACATTTGAGGCTGAGCAAGACTTGTGCCACCTCCCACAGGCCCAGGCTGGTGTTTGCACCATCACCCATGACAGTGCACTCTCTCCTCCACACTTACCCTGAGTATGACTGACCCATGCAAGTGTCTGCAGCACGGGGTCATACCTGCTCCCCAACCAGAAGAGAGAACCCCAGGACACACTCAGGAAGTAGAAAACCATCTAAATGAAATATGCTCCAGTTAATAGTCCAAACCACTGTGTTATACAGGAGAGACACAGCAGAATATAAAGGAATTACTGTGCATTACTGCATGCATTTAGAAATATAAAAACTACACAATGAAATTCTTTCATTTAAGAAACTTCTTTACAAAACCCAATTTCTTGCTGCTTTGATGCAAGCCAAGATGCTCCAGAACATCCACATGCTGATCAAAACAAGATCTGGGGGTTTATCACCTCCAGAAACGCAGGGGATGGGGAAAGGGAATGACAAGCCACAGGCTTGGGTTGGATTTAATACAGAGCCTATTACAGCCTGGCTCATTAGGTCCTTGCTCCATGGAGCCAAAGTGAACTACTTCACCCTCAGCCACTACACACAGGGTATAAATCTGCCATCTCCAGCCCAGAAATTAGATTTCTATTAAGAAGTCTGTTTCTTGCAGGGATAGCATCAGAGATGGAGAAGTGTCCTCATTAGATGCTCTTTTCATGCCAATGAAGCAACTTGCTGCACTACATAATGGTTGAAAAGAAGATGCAAATCACAATATATAGCGCTCTCTGCTTCTGAGCAGCAAACAATTCCAGCTGGTTTGACAACTCTTCCTTAAGATGAAGCTAAACTGCCCTTTTGTGCCAATTAAAGACTCACCAGAACAGAGGCTGAACCTGCATTACTGTTTAAGGAAAAAAGGGAAGAAACTATTTGGCTTCCCTTTTTAAAGAGGAATAAACATCTTGCTAAGGATTCCTGTGACAGGACGGGGTTCAGTTCATTCATACTCCAACAATGACCCTCATAAAGGCCAGTTGCTTCTTTACGCAGTTCAGAAAATGACCCAAGGGCCCCACATCCACACCACAAGCATCTCCTAACAAACACGGTTTCCCAAACCAGGTGAGGCGCTGATAGATGGGAAACCAAAGTAAGACAAAGCAATTCCCATCCTTCCAACCATTTAGTGAAGGAAAAACCTACACGTCAGACAGAAGGTTTGGGTTTAACTATTGTTGCTCTTCACACAGCTCTCTTTAAGAGGCTGTATCGAAATCCCAGCTGATCTGAAACAACCATAAAATAACCAAAACAACCCTGGAAGAAAGCAAACCAACCCAAACCCAAACTCATCACAGCCTCCTCGTACAGCCCCAAAGTGGGTGCATCGCAGAGATGTCTCCACACGGGGGGTTCTCAGATGAAGCAAATGTGCCTTTGATGCACTGCGCCTCGTCGTGAGCGCGGCTGATGCTGCTGATCTTGGAGCTCTTCTGCCACTTTACGCGAGGTTATTTTCATTCCTTTTATTTATTTATTTGTAAATTGGCCCATTCTGTTTGCCTGACACATGTGCATCGCTTTGGGAAAACAAAAGCTACAACCGAACCAAACCAAACCACTCAGTATGCTGTTCTGCAACGGAAGAAGAGGGGAGAAGGAGGAGAGAAGCAGCAGAGAGTGCTGAGCTTCTGGCAGGTCTGCAGTTCACAAACCAGAGGTTCTTCTCGGCCTTCCCTTACTTCTTTGGGCTCTTCCCATGCCCAAAGGGAGATAAAACAAGAGGAAAACAGGTTTGCATGAGGAGGACACAACTACCCATGAGATTCTGGTTTGATCTGTGCTCTCAGAGCAAGACAAGCGAAGGAACAAACCAACCCACCCATGGCATTGCTCTGCACTCCAGCAGTGCAGGGGCTCTTTCTGCATGCCTACATGTGCATGTATACGTTAATCCATTGTAAGTATATATAAATGTCATTTTCCTTTAAAGCAACTCCCACTGGCCCACAGACAGAAGTGCCCCAACTCAGTGAATGTTTGGGTTTGGGTTTTTTTCACCATCAATGAATTTTGCTCATGGCAATGGTTTAAAGCTGGACATGTTCCATACAGAAGCTAACCAGAAGCATTTGTTTCTCAATAAAGCCTCAATTGGGAACAGGCAATACAGGAAATACTTTTAAAAGGAAAGAGGGGAAAAAAAAGTCCTTTCTTAGTCATGCAAGTCAAACACATGGAAGAGGAATGAAATGTAAATGGGAAAGTCACGGGAACTCGGCTCTGGAAGGGACATCCCATATCACAAGTTGGTTTGGGCTGGAAGTGACCTTAAAGCTCATCCAGTTCCAACCTCCTGCCATGGGCAGGGACCCCTTCCACTAGAGCAGGTTGCCCCAAGCCCCATCCAACCTGGCCTTGAGCACTGCCAGGGATGGGGCAGCCCCAGCTTCTCCGGGCACCCTGTGCCAGGGTCAGAAACACTGATTTCATCAAAACACATCTGATAAATAAGAATTCATATGATAAAATTAGGTTTCGGATATGGACCACCCCACCCTGAAAGCAACACAGACAAGGCTCCCTGCAGGACAGCAAAACCCAACAGTGACACGCGCATGAAATGCAAAACCTAACCAGAGTCAACGGCACAAAGTAAAATTATCCCGGTTTTGGAGGCAATCCAAACTCAATAGCACAGAAGGAAGTTTACGTTGAGCTGGGGGGGTTTAACCTCAAGTGTCTGTTTAATGGTGAAAAGCAGCTGCTGGCTCCACGTCTGTGTGCCACAGTCACACAACACAGCGCTGCGAGCCTCCTGCCTTCAAACACCCGTCAGACGGAGCCAACTCCAACGGGGATGAAAACAGCCTTCCCGAGTCCCAACTGCTCCCAAGCAGCCAGAGACCTCCTCCCAAGGGAGCCTGCACCCTGTGCACCCTGCGTCCCTCTAGAACACGTTTTACCCTGGCCCATGGGGAGATGTGGGCAGCTCCCACCCAAAGGAGACAACAGCAGAAGACAACCAGCCATGGTGATGGCTCCCCATGGTCCAGCTCTTCACCACAAGGCACCTGCAGGTTTGGGGTTGTGGATACAGTCACTGTGACGCTGTTAACTCCCCAAGTTTGCCTTCATAGAAGGGCTCAGAAGGGTCTGGATGCGCAAGTGGCTGCTCTTGCCATCCCTGCATCCTGCCCTTGCCATCTCTGCAGCCTCTTCCCTGGGCACAAGCCATGGTGAGTGAGGAGAAGCATGTCCACTGAAAACCCAGGCAATGCCTTAACCCCTCCTCACCTTCCTCCAGGGACATGGGCACGCAGAGCTCCACATGGAGAAAAATAGGCTCCAACCTGGGTCATCTATTCTATACCCTTGTTATTTGCAGCTAAGTATAATGGAAAAAATTGACTGTTTGCTTGGTGCAATAGGGCATGACTCTTTACACAGAAATAATAGCTAAACAGTGATGGATTCTAAATCTCCATTACAGTGAAAGATCTGAAGGAGTAAAGCAGTTAGAAAAATAATTGGTTTTCTTGTTTAGCTTTAAAAAGCCTTTACACAGTGCCAAATTGAGGAGACTTCTCACTTCATTTTGGGGTTTTTTTTTCCCCCCCTTTGAGGCTGTGTGTTGTATTAACAAAGGGAATAAAACCAACAGCAGCCTACTTAGGGAAAAAGGAAGGCCTTTGACCTCCACTCTTAATGCACCAGGTCAAGGCTGGGAAGCCCAGGAGATGCAGCACCATAGCCCACAGTCCTATCCCAGATGGTAAACATGGCTTTGCACTCAGGCTGGGGCTGTTTCATTGGATGAAGCAAGTACTCACTACTGCAAACTGCGAACTCTTAAGTTTTGAAGGCAAAGAGAAGAGATTCAACATAAGACTCTCAGTCAAGCTCCAAACCTGGACAAGAAAGCAAGTGTCCTGGTGGAAAAGATACAGTCAGAAACCTTAGGAGAAGGAAGACCTACAGAGCCAGGTCTGACTTTAAAATAAAGCTTTTCCAGCACCTTCTATTTTAAAGCCAGGCTGGAAAACAAGCTCGGGCTAACGGGAAATAGTGCAATAATAACAGTAATGAAAACCACACCGAACTGCTCGGTAATGGAAAAAAGGCAGACGCTTATGAGTTCAGAGCCCTCTAGGATGCTCCTGAATATTTCAAACACTAAAATGAGAGACTTGATGTTTTCTGAAGGCAGAGCCCTCTCCCCTACCCCCCAACTCCTCTGAAGCAGCCCTTTAAATTATTGAGCAGCACAGTGATTGCATTTGGGGATGGAGGAGATGGTGGCACCCACGGAGCGGGACGGGGATGCAGCTCCCAGTGACATCTGTGGCATCCCAATGGAGCATCTCAGAGACCAAAGTGTGTCGGTCTGAGCCCACACTGGGGTGACAGCGGCCAAGGGGCTCCCTGCACCACTTTAGGTCATATTTACATACAAAAGAGCAGCCGCTGTGCAGTTGTTATGCTGCAAACTCTTCAGCGGTGCCCCGTGGTGGGCGCGGGAGAAGGGGGAGCAGCGGATGCAAAGCACCTATTGAGGCCCCAT
Organism: Psittacus erithacus; assembly: GCA_009867235.2. Taxonomy (NCBI): domain Eukaryota; kingdom Metazoa; phylum Chordata; class Aves; order Psittaciformes; family Psittacidae; genus Psittacus; species Psittacus erithacus. The sequence goes on from WYDI02042297.1 coordinate 51,739, forward strand.
TAATTTTTCAGGAATTCTCCAGCTCTGGCCTTTACAAAACACAGCAGGAGAAGGGAAGGGGAGAAAGAGACTCCAGGCGGGAGAAGAGCATCCCCCCAGCAACCCACTCCCCATCAAACAGCTTTGTCAAAACAGAGCAATGAATAGAGCCTGATCTGAACTCCTCACGTTCCCTAATTAGGAGGGAAAAATCCCGGCTGGTGATTGAAGCGAGACGAGGCCCCTCGCAGGGCCACGGGCTCCACCACACACACACACACACATATATATACAAGAGCTTCCCCTCGTGGTCCAATTTCTGGGAATTTATTCCAGTTGTAAACCATTAGGTGCCAATTTTTCACATCAGCCTCTTGATTCAATGGCACTGCTGCCCAATGGACTCCGAGAATCCCTGCGCTGTCTCGCAGCTGAGCAAACGTTATCTAAAAACATCTTAATACGGCTCTTGCTATTCTTTCACCTTACTGCTTACAACAGGGGAGATGGCAAAAGGCAGCTCGGTGCAGGTGGCTGTGGGGAGGAGAGGATGGTCCATGCCAGCCAGCTCTAAAGGGATGCAATCACCCCTCAGGACAGCCAGATGAGAGGGAGGTCCACATCCCGCCCCATGCAGCCCTGCCTTGAGTCCTTACTAAAAGGTTGGGGGTAAAAACCTCCAGTTTCTTTGCAGAGTGGAGAAATAGGTCTGGAGGGAGCCACCTCTCCTCCCCACTGCCACCCTGCATCGCTCAAAAGTAGGAGTGTTCTTTTCAGCAGGCTCCTTGCACTGGGAGCATCGTGATGCTGGTGGGTACGCGCCTTATTTATCACCCAGTCTGAACACAGAGCACCTACGGACCCTGCAGCCTGTTCGGTGGTTGTACCATGACCCTGCTGCATGGTGGGGCATGTTCTGCTGTGAATTACAGAAAATCAGCAGCAGTTTAACCTTAATATTCCTGGCTGTGTATTTCAGCAGCTCAAGGTCACGCTGGCAGGGAGCAGAGCAGGACTGTGAAGCTTACCTCCAGGGATGTCCCTGTCCCCAGCTTTCTCCTCCTATGAGGGGAGTCTGGCCAAAAGGTCCCCAGAGTTTCACTGGAACTGTTGTTAAGGGAAGCTTATGAACTGCTATATAAGCCCCATTACATTATGCAGGCTGGAAGCTGGTCAGCAATAACCTTGACTAACTCAAAGGACTGTGCTTGGAAGGGAGGAAGACGATCTAATATCCTATCTCCAGCGATCTGAAAATTCAGCTTGTACGTCTAATGCACCTCCTGTTTTTTTCTAGCTACCCCGGGGCACTCTGATAACATGCATCTTCCCAATACTTCCACGTTTAAATAAAAGCAAATATTCTCATTGGATTCCTTTACAAATTCCTGCACACGACTTAAGGAAATAAATGTCTCCTATCAAAACCCACCCGCGGGCTGAACCTATCCTCCCTGCTCTGCATACCATTCATATGTAATGAACGCAATGCCAGCTGGGGCAGGGAAGGGGGTCTCCTGCTTTGCAGCAAGTTCTGGTGGCTTCACAGAAGGGCACACATGCACAAAGCTGTAAAATCAGAGCAGATCTGTTCCTGTATAAGCACTCTGGCTGAATGCTTCTTGAGGAATGCATGGAGAGGAGAGAGCGCCCTGGCCACGCTTAAGCTCTGATCCAAGTTTTAGAACCAGGCTCCAAAGCTCCAAAAGGGAGAGGAAAAAAAGAAGGTAAAGAAATTAGGCTTATAATGTTAATGCTGACAGATTTACCCCCCCCGTGTTAATAGAACATCGCCGCGCTTAGGAAGAGACGAGCCGCACGCTATCATCAACACTTGCACAATATCCACTTGACTGTGTGAATATCCCGACTCTGCTCTATGAGCAGCTTAGAGGAATTACAAAGGCTGAGCTAGCGAGGAGAGGAAGGATTACTGAGGGCCACAGTTCACCCTGCTTCTGCACAAACAAAACGTGACCTTGATTACATTCATAATCAAACTTCACATTCCCATTGAACTGCTGCCTGGAGAGCAGCGCGGGCCGGAGATAACCCCCCGCAACCAGCCCCGGTGGACAAATGGACCAGCCCGGGCTCTCCATCGCCCAGAAGGCGAAGGCGCCGCTCGGTGGGATTAATTTTTAATACCTCAGCACTTTGTTTTTATGTACTTATTAAAATTTAAGACAGCGAGTCACTGACCCCTGTAATTTCTCAATTGTTCAGCCCATGGAGCCCGCGCTGGCTAATTACGCCTCAACAGCTGTTGAAGACGACCTTGTGCGCAGTGGGGAGAGGTGAGGCCGTGCTATCGGTTTAGTCAGCTCCACGCCGGCTCCTCTCCTCCTCCCTATCCCGTTATCATTTCAAGTAAGTTCATGAGTTAATTACACAGAATAATTCAGAGGGTTATTTGGGAAAACAAACCCTCTTGCTGGGCTGGTAAATGACAGACACAGCTTATAGGTGGATGGGTACCTGCAATCTTCACCTTCCCCATGAAAAATTCAGTGTGTACGCGCTCACCCTCTTCAACAACGCTGGGGCTGGAGCAAGGAGTCAGTGGTATCAAGATCCCAACCCTTCTACAAGGAAAAGCAGCAGGATTGTGGCTATTGGCGTCTGCTCCTGGGGCAGGGTAAAGATAAAAGCCAAACCTGTGCAGATGATCCAGCAGACACTGAAGAACAAACTGCAAGGACTGCTGCAGTGATTGAAGTGCCTGGTAAACAGCCCCAAGTTCTCCAGAGGCATCAGTCTCCAGCTGTTTCTGGACTGACTTTCAAGAAGAGGGAGAAAACAATTCCTAGAAAAATGACTAAGAGGAATTCTCCAGGCAAAGGGAAGAATCCCTGAAACCAAGTAAAAGCTGGAAGACAAGAGGGGCAAAAGAACTGGTAATTACCAAACCCTAACTCATGTGCTGCCTGCCTGTTTACCATGGTCAGAATCACAGAATAGCTCGGGTTGGAAAGGACCTTAAGATCATTCAGTTCCAACCCCCTGCCATGGGCAGGGACACCTCACACTAAACCATGCCA
>WYDI02042297.1:54858-84897 GCA_009867235.2 Psittacus erithacus
CTTGGGCAACCCATTCCAGTGCCTCACCAGCCTTACAGTAAAGAACTTCTTCCTTATATCTAACCTGAACTTCCCGTTTAAGTTTGAACCCGTTACCCCTTGTCCTATCACCACAGTTCCTAATGAAGAGTCCCTCCTCAGCATCCTTATTAGGGACTGTAGTGACAGGACAAGGGCTAATGGGTTAAAGCTTACACAGGGGACACAGGTTAAAACTTGGGACAGTTTGTCCCCAGAGTTGCCTGGGGACTAACAGTGAGAACCCCTGATAGAGAGGGCTCCAACCCAGCCCCAGCCAGGTCAATGCTCTGCCAGCCTAATGCCACCACCACCAGCACTGCTCGCCTGTGCTCCATGGAAGATCTGGACCTGTTTTCCTTTACTATCAGAAAACCCTTCTACGGCAGACACTGAGAGCTTGGACCCCTTACAGAGGAGTCATTGGGCTTTGAGATGCTGCCTTTAACTGTTCACTTACCTTCACTGGGGAGCCTGACAGAGGTCCCCTGTGTCCTACCATCCCCACCAGCACAACACTCGGAGCCCGGCCCAGGGCTGCTGGGTACTGAGCTGAGTAAAAATTATTTGGTCTAAACCAGATCTATTTCGTTATTAGGTTTTGGTCAATACGCTTGCAGCGGCTGGGAGCACATCACACATCCCCCCCAGCACAAAGAGCTCACCAGGTTCAAACTACTGTAACCAGAAAAAGAATGAGATATACACATCCACAGACCCACAGCAACAGCCACGAGGACTCTTTATGCTCCCAGGAGAGCCAAAAATGCCTTTGGATCTGCAAAGACCACTGAGAAAGATGCTACAAACGCACGAGGTGGTTAAACAGGCAGCTATAGGTGCCTGAGACCAAATGGGGGCACTAAGGAATGCCCCAGCACCTGGAACTGGACTTCTTTCTCAGAGCCCAAACAAAACATTGTGCTTACAGCACCGAGAGCATCCCCACGTATTCCGAGACTGTTATTTCACAGGAAAACTTCTCCTGGAGCCATACAAAAAGCAGGGGGGGGGTCTCTGTTTAAATTATCCCCACTTCCCAGCATCTGCACACTTGGTAGCTAAACGCATTTAAAAGACAAGAAGGGCAAAAGGGAACTTAACTGCTGCAATCAGTAGCTCAAGCAAGCGACTTTGACGTTTTCCAATATATCAGAGAGAATTACTGACTGCTCTGAGATGCTGAAAACCACATTTCCACATTGCAGGCAGCAGTGTTTACAAACACACAGAAGCTCTGCAGAGGCCTCAGGGTTTGTATCCACCAAAAATAGCAGTTGTCAACAGAGACACCATATTTCAGCATCGGGAGCTGTTGCAGAGTGCTATTAAAAATTAATATGCATCGGCTATTATTACACACGATTTATAACTGCACATAAATCCCACCAAGTAGCACCACAGACACACAGCAAGGTGTGATACCTGACCACAGAGCAGCTCCCATGCCCCTCGGTGAACTTCCCCCTGAGTTCAGCAGCAGGGAAGGCAGCGGGCTCTCCTTTGCAGCTTCTTTTTTAAGCTATGCAATAGCAGATGTCCTTTTCTTTCTGGTTTTGGGGGTAGGGGTGGTAATAAAGCAGAACTAAGCACTTCCATGCGCACACAAACGGCTCTGCTCAGCTCACACCACTCCTGAGCCACGCACGTGTGATGTCTCAGCCCCACGGCCTCCACATCTGCTGCTGCTGAGCACGTGTCTACCCTGGAACAAATGCACACAAATCTTACTGTGCTTTGTCAAATGTGCCTTGTTTAAAGATGATCCCCTTCAGAAGGGTGGGCTCTGCTCTTCCTCACTGTCCTGCACTCAAATACACAGGCAGAACAACCCACACTCATCGACTTCGCATGAGTTTCCCACAACCACTGCAGGAGAGGGCAGTGCACAATGGCTCCAAAGCTGAGAGAGCCTCTTCAGCTGAGAGCTGGGCTTGTTCAGACTGGAGAAAGCTCCAGGGAGACCTCAGAGCAGCTCCAGCACCTAAAGGGGCTACAAGAAACCTGGAGAGAGGCTTTGGACAAGGGCCTACAGGGACGGGACAATGGGGAATGGCTTTAACCCGACTTCCAACCCAAACCATTCCATGATGCTCTATAGCACCCCGCAGCTTCTAGGCTGTTTCAGGTCCTCCCACAGGCCGAGGGCTGCTGGCTCTTGGAGGTGGAGCAAGCTCTGCTCCCTGGGTGAGCACATGGGGCTCCTCTGCACCTCCACACTCCCCTGAGACAACGGACAAGCCAGTCCCATCAGGTCCCAACATGTCCTCACTTACAGTCCTAAGGTCCCTCAAGAACTCACAGGAGGGCACATTACAGCAGCGGTACCAGAGGGAGGTGCTGGTCACCTCTGCTGTCTCTCAGTCACGTCAGGGCCGTCAGACAAGGGCTCAGGCTGCAGGAAGCTCTGGCTGCTGATGAACGAGGCAAAACGCAGCCTACCAGATAAGCACAAGCACCCAAAGGCACTTAAATCCAGGCTCCAACAACTGGCTGAGTGACAGCGGAGTGCGGGGCGGAGACTGAGCCACAACCTGCCTGCAAGATGCAAGGGCAGAATCCGGAATTCATTCAAATACACTAAATAGACAATTAGCACAAATATAGATGCAATGAGGAAGAAGGTCCATATTTAAGAGATCTCGATGAGTCCCACCCTGCATCATGGTTTTCCCACATAAAAACAGATTGAGGGCAGGATGCTGCTTGAAATGTTTCATTCTGTTCCCCCAAACATCCACTGCTTCCCTGGCACATGGAATTCAAGTTCCTGGCCAGCACTGTAGCCAGGCACAGGCCTGCCCACAGCAGCTATGGAGAAGGAGGGCACAGGCTTGCACGCAGCTCTTGGCTCTGCAGCACCCAAAAAGCAGCAAAGCTTTTCTGTTTGCTGTCGGAAGACCAGACAGATGTGACTCAGAGGGGACAGGAGCCAAACTCAGGCGGGTGGCTCACCCCATACACGCCAGCAAACCTGCAGCCAACAGCAGGAGCAGAGCCTGGCCCAGCACTGGCTGCCCTCCAGTGCAGCTCATGAGCAGACAGCTCTGCAGGGCTGTGCACACAGGGACACCTCCACACGAGTCCTTGGAATGGGAAAAAAGGATTCCAGGCCCTGCCTGTACCTGCATTACCCAGATAATTTAGGTTATTGTAAGGGATAATTTGCTGGGCTGCTCCAAGCTGGGCTGCGTTGCTCCCGGTGCTGCAATGCGATAGCGCTGTGTGAAGGTGTGCTGGCCTCATCCAGCCTCCTCACCCCGGCTTCTCTGAGCACGAGTCACCTCTGGAGATGCTGCAATTGCTGGAAGAGAGGACAGTGAGTAACAGGGAAAGCCAGGAAGCATCACACATCCCCTCTGGTGACTTGAAGCGGTTTAGCATGAGATGAAAAGCCCTCGTCGCAGCAAACAGGCAATAAGGAATGCTGGGGTGACAGAAGGGAAAACTATCCAGGAAAAAGCCTCGGATGCCATGGCCTAGAAATCCTGGTGCCTATTCTAGGGTTACAAACCCAAACCCTTGAGCTTCATTTTAAACAGCATTTTACACGAAAATAGTGACTTTTTAACAAGAGCAATTTATGTGGGGGGGGCTTCTCAGGCACCGCTGGGCTGAAATGTGTTGGTACACTCAAGATGCTGCTCGGTACCCTCTGGATGCAGGTGTCTGGAGGAGGAGACATCCCCTCCTGCCTCTGGGAATCAGGGCCTCACCAGTTACACTCCTACCTCCAGCTCTCAAAATACATCGCAAGACTGTGTCTACCCATAGCTAATGCTCAATCCTGCTCATACCTCAATACTTCCCTAATCTCTAATGCACATACCTCCAGTACTCTGCTCCAATAACAGCAGTGACAATCAGATTTTACAGATGGGAAACCGAGGCAGAAAAGAAATAAGTGACTTGCTCCAAGCCCCAAAGAAAATCTGCAGCAGTGCTGAGACTTGAATCCAAATATTTTCCTCGCTCTCAGGCACTTCCAGGCTCTCAGGGAGCCCTTGGGACCATTCCTCTTCCCATCTGCACAAGTGAGGACAAACAAGCAAGTACCTTTTTTTGCTTTGAAGCCATCTAACAATGATGCATTACTCCCTAAAGAACACTTCCCAACCTTGAAATGACCAAACAGCTCCTCACCAGCTGCCTCACGGACTGGCTCTTGCCTCCATTTATTCTGCTAAAAAAAATAAGTGGTATTTAAAAGACCTTCCTTTGAAATGCACTTGAAGGCGACAGCTCAACTGTCAAAGGGATCAAGAGCAAAAGCTCCTGTACCTCCATTAAACTCTTAACTGCTCACCAATTCTGGCAATCTGCTCTGAGCACTCCTGACGAGGGGGTGCACATAAACCACTCCATCCCATATGCTTTTAAATCACCCAGAAGTATGTTTCCTTGACACTCCTCCTCCTCCTCCTCCACTAACCAGATTTAAGTGGTAATTCCATAGGAAGGGCGATTATCACTAAAGTTTTAATGAGTTGCCATCTGTACCCTGCACTTCATAAAAAGAGAGCGTTCTACTACCGTGCTGTCCAGGAACATAAAATGTGGCAACAAAGCATTACAAGGTGAGCTAAAATAATACTTCCCTTCTCTCAAAATTAATGGCTTTACCTTGGCAAAGATGTGCAGCAGAGAAGAAAATCAGGGCTGCATTTGGAGTCCTAGGAAACGTAGGAGAAGCCTTTATTTAACATCACCTCGGGGCTGGATCTAAACTTCAAAATAGAATTATTAAGCATTAAGAAACGTGATAAATCTGATATGCCATCTGAGATGGGAACTGTGTACCGAGTTACCACAATGTGTTCAGCAAGCTGGCTACAGAAACGCAATAATTACATGGATAGGAGTCTCTCTCAGCCAACAAAAGCCTACCCTTTTGTCCCCTGAAAGTTCACAAAGTCATCCATCACCCGGGCTGGCATGTTTGCTCCTCGAGTATCTAAACTGTTACAGCTGTCTCAAAGGATTTAGAGAACTAGGAGCCAACAAGGAATTTTTCATTAACAACGTGGAGAGCAGAAATCAATGGTCCCCCGCTGTCATGTCAGCTCAATGGGGAAGGGGAGGAGACGAGAGGGAGAAGAAACTCTGACAATACACCTTCCGCAGGCAGAGTGCCAAGCTGCAGCACACATCACCTTCTCCTGCTCATTCCTGCTCACAAATGATGCGCAGAGGAATCGTTCCCAATAAAATACCTCCCTGCATATGGAATATTGCAATAGCTGTGCACGTTCATTTGTACTTTTGCTTATGAACACCGTTAACAGGAGGATGCCAAGGAGGCTGTAAATCCCCCTGTGTGTTCATGCCACTGCTGAATCCTTGGAGCTGGAAACCATCTGGGCTGCCCAGCTGAATGATGGCAGGTCCCCAACAGCCACTGGGCACTAGTGAGAGGAGCAGGGGAGCACAAGGCAGTGGAGCAGGTAAAGCCAAATCTCTTGTCAGGCTTTGAAAGCCCAACCGATGCCAAGTTACCAACTGATGTTAAGTTACCAACTGATGTTTTCCATAGAAGTAATGCGTGATTCCAAGCAGGAGGGAAAAGCTGTTTTGATTTTGTTTCTCACGTCCATAAAGGAGAACTCCAAACCAGAGCTTGCACCTGGATTTCACAAACCAGCAAGAGCGTGACCTGTGGAAGCTTTCCACGGACCAGCATTCAGCATCGCACCTCACCTGCCACTGAACTGAATGGACTAAACCTTGCATGTAACATTCAGTTCTCCAAGCCAGGCCCATGGCACTGCAATAAAGCAGAGACAGGACTGCTTCCCCTTCCATGCCAGGAGGAAAGACAGGACAAGAAGGATGAGAGCCAAGGATGAGCCTTGCAGAAGAAACCCTGGAGCAGCCCAAGTGAGCAAGAGGCAACCCTCGGTTAGGGTTACACAAAACTTGTTCAATGTTAATATATGCTGCCTCCATTCTCCAAACAGTTTATGAACACTGTAATTTTCTTCACTAAAACACTGTCTGATAGCACCAATTCCCCCTTCTAATTATAGACGTCTCTTATGCATGATAATCTTTATACAATAAAGCCTGCTTAAAAGAATAACTGGTTAAATAAAAAAGTGTTTAAATAGCACATGAGGTTGTGAGAAAAAATGACAAAAGCTCAAGAGACTGAAAACTGAGGCAGAAATCCCACCCCTAAGCGTATACCAGCGAGTGGAACAGCAGCCCCAACTCCCTAACCTGAACTGGCAGTCCAGAGTTGAAGCTTCAACACAAAATCCCTCTTCCAGCACAAAAACAACCCCAAAAAGAACCAACAACTGCTCTTAGATGGATTGTGTATGGAAAGACATTCATCCCCCCTCAATATGCTCTTTGGAATCAAACCAGTTGGTTTCATTTCAAGTGCAAAACACTCCCTCACAAATGTTACTGAAGCTTCATGTCTAATTTAGGCAAAGGATCCTCTAGGTAAGAATAGATTTAGGCAGAGAGTCAGCAGTTGCTGGAAAGGCTGGAATGCTTCCGCCTCGCATGCTGTGAGTGGGGAAGTCAAGCTCAGCCCAGGTACTGGACCTTGCTCACTATTCAAATGCCTCCTAAAAGCTACGTTCATTCTCACGAGCATCAGCCTTTGTGACTGACCTCAAAAGCTTATACTCTTCTGCTGATTATTCCAGAAGTACCATAGGTCAGAACTGAATACGCAAGCGACTGTACAAATAAAACCCTACACCATCACCCCACGTCACCTCCAGCACGAGCCATCTTAAGAGCTTCTCTCCACTCAGGCTCCATCTCCTCTCCTCCCCACTAGGTCAAAACCATCTCAATTTTCCACTTGCATTCAAAAAAGCCAGCTCAGAAAAACATCAATGGCGACAAAAATATCTGGGTAGGAAACAAAAGGAAGGAAGGGATGAATTAGGATCGCAAACAACACCTGGTTCACAGTGCTGGGGCTGAGGACAAGCAGCCTCCTGGCCATGGCACACAAGGCACTGTGCGGGATTTCCCCCCAGTCTTGGTCTGCTCCTAGGCCAAACATGAGGGAAGTGCTGGAGCTCAGGGAAGAACAGGGCTCTGCCCCACTGGCATGAAACACAGTGCAAGAGCATGCACAGTAACAGCCCCAGAGTAGGTGGGATGTCACTGGTACCCCACACATGGCGACCAGACAGCAGGGAGCACGGACACAGGCTTGTGATGGAAAGGAAGCAGCAAAAGGCTGGGAGAGGAGCGATGGAGCAACACCCCCAGTATCCCACAGCTCCGGCACCCTCATCCCACTGGGAACGTGGCCTCCCCACATCCACAGAGCGTGTTCAAGGCCACACATCACCTCCCTGCCCACAGCTGTGTGCACACACGTGCGGCTGCAGACAGGCTGTGCCACTCGCTGAGGGGCAGCAGCGTGCTGCCAAGCTATAAATAAACGGCTCTATTTTTAAGTTGACCATCGCTAGGCGCAGTCAAACTTCCTTCCCTTCTGCTCTCACTGTCATTGCTGTGGTTTACGACCTTGCTCTGCTGTGCAGGCAGCATCAGGCTCCAGGAGCAGAGCAGGCAAACACCTCTGTGTTAACTGTCTACATATGGAGCTTGGCTGCATCCTTGTGTAGCTCCTCAGCCCCAGGCTATCCCTGAACGCCAGCCTGCACAGGGCAGCCCTGGGGCACTTGTACCACAAGCAGCAGAGAGGCTGCAATAAGCAAGACCTCCCTCTGCAACAGCATCACTGCCCTTTGCACAGCTACTTAATGAAGCAGACATTCAGATTTCTTTCTTGGTAGGAATACTCCAAAGAGGGATTCCCCCTCCATTCCATTCCATATCATAACAAATATTATATAAAACTTGACAGAAATTCAACTACAGCTTTTATTTACCACTGTGCATATGGGCTGATGGCTGTGGCAGGCTACCAAGCTTGCAGGCAAGCTGGCCAACTTTGCTTTCTATTACTTCACTACTACTGCGTGTCTTGCTGAGGAACAGAGGCTGCTTCCAATGCCAGCTCCCAGGGGATTGCAGCAGTTGGATGCAGAGCTCTGCTGCTTTGCCTGGTCCAGCAGGACAGTATCTTGGAGAAGGTGGGTTCCCTACAAAGGGCAGCACAGCATCACTGCTGAGTTATTAATGCCCAGTGAAGAAGTGACAGCGCCCACCTGGGTACCAGCTGCATGAGAAACTGGTAAAGACCCTTTTGAAATGCCACCCAGGCTGATGCACCTCAGGTTTCTCCTGGGAGGACTGGATGCTTGCAAAAGATGAACGCAACATCAACAGCTTACCTGGTGAATGCCGGGGATCTCTTGTCACTGGAGTTTCATCTCCCCGGATCACTGAAAGTGCAGTACTGTCTGAAAGCACTGGCTGTATCCCAGATGTGGGGATGGATGGACACCCACACATCCCATAGTCCATAGAGCCTTGAAAAGCCACTGCCAACAAACCCTCAGCTTCAGGCTTCATATGAAACGGGTCCAGCGTAATTGCAAGGGGTATGAGGAAAAGCCAGGCCTTATTTTGACAGAAGCCTCACAGAACGCTCCACTTCCAGTTCAATCCCTTATGCTGGGAGCAGGACTGTGCCACAGGAGGTCGCTGAGGGCTCCCAAAGAAATGTGGCACCATCAGCAGAGATGTCCTGAGGGAAACTCAGTACCAAAACACTCGGACACCACACATCATTCCTTACATTTACAGCCCAAAAGATGCCTTTTTCAGCAGCTCCCTCCAAAAAAGCAGGGGTAGCATCAACTCCACGTCCTCACGGGAGGTGCTCCTCCAGCTCTGTAGCAGCCCCAGCATCTCAGCCCTCACAGCAACAAATGACCTCACCCCACCTTGTGAGAGCATCTTTCCCACTTCCCAAATCTGCCACATTTCCTGGCCTGGGCGGGTTCAAAACCCACCCCAATGACTGACCTGGTGGTGACATTCTTAAGGCAAGTTGTTGTTTGCTAAATTGTTATGACCTTCCCCTTCCCCTCTCTCCCCTCCCAGTCGTGAGCAACAGGAATTAAATTGATTCAGTCTATCAGTGTTCTGCATCTAAGTGATTAAATTCAGCCACTAGAAAAATGTGTTTTGTGCTGCATCTGAGGCAAAGCAGTGCTGTCACTGCATCAGCCCGGCCTCAGGGAGGGAGGGAGGCAGCTTGCGGAGGGCAGGAACAGGAGGTAGAACACAGACCTGGTCGCTGTGCTGGTGTCACAGCCATAATCTGATTCTTAACTCTTCTTTTAAAGCTGGATCAGGTATTAGATGCATCATTAAAAGTGGCTTCATAGCCAGGGATTCCTGAGGCAGACCAAAGGAAGAGGAGGAGCAGCACTGCCAGGGCAGCGGTATCACATCAGTGATTTCAACCTGCAATGCCCATGATCAGTGAACTATCGATTCCCAGGCAGATGTTAGAGGACTGGAGCGAGGCAGCTCCCCATCCTCAGTACATCCTCACACTGACACAGACCAGCACTAGCCCTGATTTATCCGACCTGATGGCCAGGCAGCATTCCTGGGAGACAGATGCCATGCTCCCCAGGCTAGTTCCGGCCCTCACAACCAGCTGACCATCTATTTTAAGCTGCTCAGCTGGGATTTTACTTTGGGACAACCAAGCTGAGAGGAACGTTCTTCCTCCTTCCCTTTCTTCCACATGGCAATTAGACAGATTCAAAAGGCTGGAGGATGTAACACATCTGCAGAGCCCCCTTCTTCAGCAAACAAGCTGTAAGGAAGGAGACAGCCCTGCCGGGGCTGGGAAGGAGGAGCTGGGCAGGCAGAGTGGCAATTTGCACGTGTCTGTGGAAGCACTGAGCGATCCACCCATCAGCGAACGGGAGCCAGAGAGAACCCAGCTCCAGCGCTGTCGCCGTGTCCTCACCCCTGACCTGCTCCCTGCGCTGCGGAGGATCCGGCCCTCTGTGTCTCAGGAATGTAGGAAGAGAACAAACGCACACAGAGAGAAAGGAACAAGGGCCTGTTCAACCGCAGCCTCCACAAGTGCCTGGCTTCCTGCATCTGTGGGGCTGCTGGCAGGACCAGGGCTCTGACCTCTCCTGACCTCCCCACGGCATCAAAGGGCCCCATCTAAATAGGTCGCTCCTTGCAGAGGGACCAAAGTTCAGAGGAAGCAGAGCTTTACCGGCTGCCTAAACCATCCCCTCCCCAGCACCCTGATGGGAAGAGGGAGGAAAAAGGGGGGGGGAAATAACATCCAAAGTGGCAGACAGACCGCCACGAAACGAGAAGGCAATGTGGCTCTTCCATACTGTGGCAGCTGAATTTTAAGCAGAACAAAGTCTAAGAATACATCTGGAAACACACATGCAAATTCTGCACGGCTAAAAATAAATGTCTCTGTGTATTACCCTCCAGAGGCAATGAGAAGTGCTAATATTAATTGAAGGTTTCTGTTTCACTTGGGTTTTTATTTTTATTCAAGAGCTGAGCTGATAAATGATTTTTTTAAATCACACAGATTAAATCATCCAGCTAATGCAAAGCATTCTACACTTAAATTAATATTACTTATAGCAAACTACCAGTTTGCCCCAGGCAAGCTATACTACCAAGGGTTTCATCACTCTGGGTTTGAAGGCAGTATCCTTTGCTTTGGAATCCAGTGTCCTTCAAGTCACCTCTGCAAAATGCCACATCCTCTTCCCTGTGTGTTCTCAAGGTCTAGGACTAGCAAATGTAAGCTGAACCAGACTCGCAAGCCAAAGCTCTTCAGCAAAGGGACTCGATGCCAATTTACATCAGCAGAAGCTGCTGCCGTGTTTTCCCCATCAGTTCCTCAGAGGAAAGCTTGCAAACTAATTCCCTCTTTACATTTGCTTATTCAAGTTCCAGCTGCATCTCCCCCTAACGTCGCATTAGGGCTTTCCTTTTAATTACTTTTTCATGTCATCTGCACATTCCTTGCAAGGTCCTCTTTCGAGGAACTTGGCGCTCTCTCCCTGGCCCCGTTCATTAAGGATGTTCGCTTCCTTCCTCCACCCTCCCCACAAGCCCCAGCACCCGGGGCCTCTGCTCCAGTACCTGCCCAGGCACCGCTTGGGTTGAACATCCTGCAGGGAGCAGGAGGCACTGAGGGAATGGGAAGCGGGGCTGGGTGCGGAGCAGCTCATTCAGGAGAGTTATGCACTTGGCTTAACAACAGCTTTGCATGACACAGACTCTGCTTGTGACTGTTATAAAACATTAAGGAGCACAAAAACAAAGTACCTGATTGCAGGCAGCTCCTCTGCCTCATCTAATGCGCTTTGGGAACACCTTTAAAGATGACAAAACCCTTGGGGAGGTTATCCAAGAGACGCATGGCAGAGCCACAGAGCCAGCCTGTGTGCCACATGGAGGCAGGCAACCAGGGCACGGACCACATCCAGGCTCCATGGGGTCCACAAGGACCCTCTTCTGACCCACACCAAAACAAGGTGCAAGCTGTCAGTTCCAGCACCTTTGTCTCTCTGCCTGTCCCAGCCTCCAAACTAAGGAAACAGAAACCAGTTTAAATCCAGGTTTAAGGCAATGAGCCATCCCACAGCTCCAGAACTCCATTGGGCAGAGCAAGGCTGAGTTTCACCCCAGTGACAAGGAAACAACAAACACTGCGTCTGCTGTTAGCTGCACCTGAGTACATACAGCCCACACTGAGCTGGTGTGTGGCTAAGAAGTAGGGAGGTTGCTCCTCTGGAAGAAAGCGCACTCCTTTTAGGAGGGTCTAAGTTCATTTGTACTTATATAGGCTGAGAAAAAAGGAACATCCTCTTTCTGTAAAGCCGTCTCATCTTTTTTGTAGTGCAACAGGCAGGCAGACATCTTTTCCCTTCATTCTGCTTAAAGATCATCTTCACTACCAAGATGAAAGGCTGGAACCAGTGTCAAGCTACACAGGAGAAAGCAGTTTACTCACATAGTACGAAACAGCACAAAAGTAAATTCACCCACAGATGTGGCTGATCAACTGCTGCAAATTCAGGCCAATATCCTTCAAGTTTAACTACACATCGCTGCAAAAGACAAGACAGATCAGCTACTTGGACAGCACTTTGAAAATGCAAAGTGCCATGTAAGTAGTATTATTACTAGCAGGCTGCTGAGGATGCCTCCTGTATTCACCATCTGAAAGGAAATACTTTAAACAGTCGGGTTGAAAAAGTCCCAAGAGCAGTTAACATTTTCCAAGTACCCTCCCCATCAGCCACAGACGATGCAGAGCAAGCGCAGCTCCTCTGCCCATCCCACCTCAGGGACCGGGGCAGGGTGAGGGACCAAAGCTCCCACTGCTCCAGCAACCAGGGATGCTCTGCCCCTCCTACACAGGGCTCTGTGCCAGGAGGATTCAGTCACAGCAGAGGCACACTTCCCTTACAAACCACGGAGAGCATCACACACCATTTCTCTCTCCTCGCTCTGATGTTTGGCTTAAACTGGATCATTTGTTCTCCATTAATATTTCAGGAGCACTATAAGCAAATGAGTGATTCCTTCCTGGGCTGTAAGAAACCGGCACACGCTCCTGTGGCTGCTGCTGGGGCTGTGTGTGACATCGGGGCTCCACTACCACCGCCTGCTCATGAAGGCCACATGAGCATGGAGAGGAATGAGACATGGAAAAGCACAGACAGGTCCTTCATCCATTAAGGATGTCTTTTCCAGCACGAGTATCCCGTTCACAGCTCACGTCAACCAGCGTGGCATCAGCGCAGCTCCTTTCATCTCAAGGAGCTTTGCCAGTTCACATCCACAAGCAATCTGGCTGAAATCATCAATTATCTCCAATTCTCTTATTTGTAGAGCTGTTCCCTCATCACCAAAGGCCATGGCAAAGCCGTACCATGCATTAGCATTTTTACACCGCATTATTACCATGGCTAAGGCTGCATAGCCCCTGACGCAAGGGCTGGCCTGTCCTATTTCTGCAACTCTAACTCCACTTTGATTTACATCAAGTAAATAGAGGTCAGAAGCGAGCCTCCAGTCCCAAAAGATGCTTTATCTCAGACGGCACCTTCCGTACATTTTATAGAGCAAATTTTTAGGTCAAGGGACAATATATAAACCCATCCACTTAAACAGGAAAGCAGGAATGGAAAAGATGACCTATGAGTCAACTGAGCACAAAGCTCTTTCCTCCAGGAACCTGTACCCTAATTACTGATGAGCAAGGTGCAGGTCTGGCATCACTGAGGTTTTCATTTATCCTCCTCAGCCCTTTGTGGGGGGGAGCAGTCAACAGTCACAACTTATTTACTCCCCAAACGCAACCACAAACTGCTGAAGACGCATGTGCTGATGCCACCGAAGGTATTTAAGCCAGTGGCGCTCCAGGGGCTGGTTTCCAGCTAAGGCAGACAGGAAGCCTCATGCCCTATGTCGGGCAGCATGAAGCCACCCAATGTGACTGCAGTGACCCGAGCACTCCCACGTGTGACCCAGCCTGCGGCAGCATCCCAGCCGCTCGTGTGTGTATTCCAGAGCTCCATTTTCAGCAAGGGAAGCATTGGCGTTACCATGACTGCTCTGCCACTGCCACCAGGAAGCCTGGTGAGGTGCATGAGCCTCCCCAGCTGACCAAAAGGAGTCAATTGTGCTATGTGATGCATTCTGAAACATCACACAGCAGCGAGGAGAGGGCACCTTTCCTTCAGCTGTGATTGTAATGCTCATTCTTGCTTTGCTGTTACAAATCCAACACAGCATTAGTCCACCTGCAGGACAAAGAAGCTGAACTCTTCACTACAAGAAACGCTCCAGCCCCCTTCTCTCTCTCCATAAGCTCCTCCTTGCAGATGCAGACCCCAGCCCCAGGACAGGCAGATCCCTGACTCAAGGTCACAGCAAGAGGACACTCTCGCCTGCACATGTACTGTGGTGGCACCGGGGACCCGCAGCACCAGCGGAGGAGATGACGTTGCAGGGAGGCAGCGCCATGGGGTGATGTCTGTGTTGATTCACTTGCTTTCACAATCGCTGGTGTTTAATCTCTGCAGCTCTTTCCTTCTGACATGATGGGCTCCTCTGGAGCCATCACAGCCTAAAGAGCCCATCAAGTAAATGACTCCAGATCTCATAAGCAGCCAGCACAGCTCACTCTCCTCCCACATCGTCGGCTACCGAGAGCTCACATCCATTAGACAGGAGGGCTTTCCAGGCTCCAAACAGGAATAAGGCATTTCAAGTGGCCAGAGAGTAAATACATACAACAAAAGCTTAATGAACTTAGCGAAGTGTGGCTCATGGAGCTGGCAGGGGCGTGAGCATGGGGTGCAAGAGAGCTCCTGTCCCATGGGGCGGGCCACTGCGGTCCCATGGGTCCCCTTGGCAGCAGGCAGAGGTCTCCCCTCTTTCTCTTTCTCACTCCTGTTTATTCTCCCACTTGGAGAATCTGCTGCTGGGCGCAGAAGTGATGCAGCCTGGTCTTCATGGGTATTTTTTACTTTCTTAAACTCAAAACACAGTCAGAAGGTCACACGAAATAGAGCTTTTCCACAGCACCGGACTTTGCGGACTTGAGAGCATAAATCTAACTGAAGATGATGGAGGAGGGGGAAGGAAACAGTAAGATTAATACATGTTACTTCCAGAATTCTTCTCTTTTTTGACTGCTTTCCAAAGGTCCAGGAGGGAGAGGGGGAGGTTCAAACCATCCACAAATGCCAGAATTTGCGTTACGCTTACACAAACCTCTGGTTCGAGTTGCCTTGAACTCAAGATCAGTCCCTGCTCTGTGTTATCAGACAACATCTGAGCTTTGTTCCTTCCCTACTGTTCTCCTTTTTGGAGGTTTATTTTTAAAGAGGACTGTGTGTAACAGGGCCTCTTCCATTCAGGAAAAGTAAACAAAATCCTTCCCAGGGAGGATGGGGGCGAAGGAACAAGGCCAGCCAGCCTGAGCTGCATGAAGGTGAGTTTATTTGTCATCATTCAGTATCACAGCAGCACGATGACTTTGATCAAGGTCATGGCAAGGTGCTGCACACGGCCATGCTCGCTCCCCCTCGGAGCAGCCTGCAGTTACAGCAGCAGTACGAAAGCCACACGATTTGTCCCAGATTTTGGATGGAAACCCAAATAAGGCCAAAATAACAAAGCAAATCAGTGCCACGTCGCAAAGCTGAGCTCCTAAACTGTGGCCTCAGCACAATCAGAACTCTGCCTTCCTCCTTCCCCCTGAGCTCCCCTGACAGCCACAACAGCTCAAAACATCATCTTCCCTCAGCGCTAACTTAGCTCAGCTCAGCTAAACCTCCCACCTCAGCAGTGCAAAGCCCTGAAAAACATCTTTCCTGGGCAAAAAGCAACTGAGCCACCCTGGAGAACCCATCAAGTCCTGAGCAGTTTCAGCACGGATACCCAAGTGCAAAAAACCACACAGGTACAAAGGATTTGATAGGATCTACAGGACTTTCGGAATAATTGGGCTTTCTTATTTGGGAGAGCTAAAAGCTATGTGCTGCGGCTGCTATACCAACGGCCCTGCGAGAGTTTATGTGCAAGTCTCATTCTCCGGGCGCAGACACACTCTTAAGCTCAAGAAATACCTGGGGGTGACTCAAAACTAGAGCAGCAGCCTGGGAAATCCTGTCAGGGAGAGAACTGGGCCCTGCCAGAGCTGGGTTCTGTCCAGAGCAGCCAGGGATAGGAAATTAAATGGCCAGGAGAGAGCCAACAACCTCTTCAGCCTGGTGGGGACAGGAGACAGCATGATAAATATTTAAGTGCCTGCTTATCAGGAAATGCTTGGCACATCACGTGAAGCCTGAAGGGGGTGTTAAAGAGAAGCGTATTCAGTGTTATGGGCAAGTTAATGAGAAGCTGTAACCATTATGTACGTATCATATACAGAAAACTAGGTGAGGCCCCTATGGACGGCTATATAGTGCATGAAACTTTATGGACACTGTAATGCATTATTTTTAATGATTCTCTTGCCTGCTTCAGGCCCTGGAAACCAAGAAGAGCTTGCCCAGCTTCCTGGTGGGGCTTCAGCAATGACACCTTGCTTGTTGCTGGCTTTCTGGGTTACCTTAATGAGAAATAATTGGGTTACTTTCCAAGATGCCACAAAGCCCGTATGCGACGAACAAAAACTCAGAGCAAGCTGCTGTTGTGCTGCAGTGCTCATCGCACCCTCTCCCTCCCCAAGGGGCACCTCCCCTGCTTAACCATTTCTCCACAAATCTGCCCACAAACACACTTCTGGCACTTGTGCTGGTTCAAGTCTGCACTGCCATCAGCTGTCCCTAGGGAGAGCCAGGCCACAGAAATAACCAGCTGCAACATCACAACGATTGCCCCTGAAGGAGATGTATATAATGAAAATTGAAAGCTGCAGGATGAACTTCTTACATACTTGTCCTTTTGGTTTATTCATCAGAAATAATTACCCGCGCTCGCATTCAGGGGAGCACATACTTTATGATGTACATCAAAATTTAATGGATTTTTAATAATACTGTAACTACAGCAGGAGCAGAAAAAAAGGACAGACATTAAACCATATGTGCTGTGTCGGTGGGTAAATGGTGTTGAGCAAACGTCAACAACATGGAACCAGTTTAGCATCAGTGATGGGGGAAAAAAGGAACTGTTAATTCCAGTATTTGAAAACAGTGGTGATCTCCAGTCCCCAATGTTCAGCTTAACATCTCCTTCAGTGACAAAGTGAGTGCACTCATGACATGAGCAAGTGTGAGTGTCTGAACCCAGGACCACGCAGGTGATACCCTTGGCCTCTGGCAAGCACCCAAACTCCCCAGCTCAGTTTCTCCACCTTTGCAGAGAAAGAAGCACTATGAGTGTACACCCCACGATGGTGCCATGGAATGTGCCTCAGTTTTGATTTCCCTGCGCCAATTAAAGTACTCCCAGTATTTTATAAAACTATTGATGTTTATGCCTTAAGCATCAGCAGAAATTATTGCTCCAGCAGGAGGGACTGACACCGAGCGCTCTCCTCAGAAGCCACTCTGCAGCTAATGAGTCCATGCAAAGCATCACCGTGTCACCAATACTCGGGCTGACATCTATTTATAGGCTAAGAAATTATATACGTGGTGTCCCCACCAACAGTGACACATCTTCACTGAGGCATGAGTCACCTATTCACAAGCATGCTTCCAAAAATAAATCCTCTTTACCAGAATTAACTTCCACACGCTTAGGAGAAAACGTCTCCTTAAAAACCAAACAGAACACAACAAAACAGGCGTGTCAGGAAACCAAACAGCAGCTCTGAAGGCTTCAGCCTGCAGGTCTCCGCGTTCCACGCGATCACTCTGAGGCTGGAAGCGTTCAAGATACAACAATGAAGATGGTCGTACGTTATCATTACAAACCCCTGCCAAGGTCACCAGCGTGTCCCCATCCAAATGGAAGTATCCAGAACATTCTTGGCGACTCCTGCTTTGCAGAAATAGTAAGTCTATTGCAGTTATTAGAGAGAAGAGACAGAGCGAGAGCCAAGTCATCCCAGAAAATGCAGTGTTAAATAGAGGGTTCAAACCACAAAGCTGTTGATGGGGAATGTTAAAAACGTCAGTGTGGCTGAAAGACATTTGCCAGTGGGGAATGTCAAGTAGCGAGCTACTGTTCAGCAGATGCAGTACAAAATCATAAGGGTACTTGGGTAATGGGCCCAACATTACAGTTGTTGATACAAATTATATCCAGAAAGCAAAGAAATAAATGGCTAAATAAATAAATAATGCAAAAATGGAACAAGTTCAAACTTCTTTTATAGTAATAGTCTCCAGTTGAGCATAATCACCAAAGCTATAGTGATAAGATTGCCAAAACTAGACAAACATCTGTGAGATGAATTCATCTCCGAGGGGAAGCCAACAGCTTGTTATCATTAAAGAGGCAATGCTCTCTCTGCGTTTGAACTGCAGGCCGCCTTGTTACGGCGTTTGCTGAGGCAATTGCACCAGATGTTGGCAGCTATCTTCAGATGGATGACAAGCACCTGCTGTTGGGGAAATTAAATGCTCGTCGGCCTCCTATCCTTCAGGGGAGGGTGGGCCGGGAGGCAAAGAGGGGGAGTGGTGACGGCTGACCCTCTGAAATAAACCTATTTATGCAAAGTGACAGTAAGTGCTGGTTTGCCAAGCAGGGAAACAGAGTGGAAATTCATTGGATCTCTTCCATTGCCCCCGGTGAAATCTGCTCCCACCCTCCCAGTCCTGACAATTAACATGGCACCGATCTGAACTCGCTAAACCACTCATCAGAGTAATAGAGTCAACACAGGGATCTTCTCCCGCAAAGTCAGTGCTTGCACAGCAGCTCCCGCAAAGCGGAGCATCGCCAGGGCTTTACCACACCCCCCTTCCTCCAACACCAGCCTTACAATGAAGACACTCAGCGGACCCCTGCACACGTGTGTGTTGGCTGAGATTTAGAATCCACGTCCCGGAGCAGCGGGGCAAACATAACCTCAACATCACAACCAGCCTGTGGTATGGGAAGGCGCATCGCTGGCTCCTTTGGACCAACCTGTCTCATTGGAGCCTCAGCAAAGGTCGTGATGGGCACTGCAGCTCACTTTAAATAAGAAAACACACAGCAGCTTTTCCCCTGATAGATTTGCCACTGAAAAGAAAAACTGCAAAATGCGAACTCCTTTTATACGAGCAATCTTTACTTTACAATGCACCCAATACTTCTTCAAACCTCCATGGCCATGACATTACAGCAAAGAGGCATACCCTGTGATACATTCTGCTGGCAGGACCCATCAGAGCCCAGATCACTATTTCAACAACATTTAGCCCTGGACAGTAAGTTGAAAGCACCACTGTTAATTCCTACTGACCCCCAACCCTTTCTGAAAGTCCCTGACAGAGACAACATTTGATGGATCTAAACTGGCCACATGCATTTTAGGTGTCCTTCAGATTAAGAGGCAGCTAATCCCCATTCTGCTTAGATTACCTTAATTGGCTCTTCATTTGAGCTACTTTGCCCTTGTCCCCATTTCTGAAGTTATCTATATAAATACATATACTGCACCACATGCCTCTTTCTATATAAATACATATACTACACCACAACTCCCCCCATCTCTCCCTCCCCGGGCTGGCATATCACCCAGCACCGGATGGTTACTGACAGGACTGATGGGGACCACACTGCCACGCTTGGCTGCTGCTCCACTGCACCAAAACACGCACATTTTTCACCAGAAACTGATTTTCTAGGGGAAAAAAACCCGTTCCCAGGCACATTTCTCCCCCAGAAAAAGAAATACCAAATTCTCCTAAGAGAGAGACACATGTGGAAGACGGATGTCAATGAACTGCGTATTCTACCTGTACGGAGCGAGCATGAGTTTAATTAAAGTGAGGTTGCACCTCACTGTTGTATGTGCGAGCAAAGCTGGGTTATTTCACCTCTAGCACCGCCTGAAAATTCTCCTGTGGGTTTTGAGCACCCTGGTGGAAAACCATAGGGACAAACAAAAGACCAAGCACACAACCAAAACAAGAACCACCAGGTCCCACCCTGCACTGCACCAGCTCAGCGGGTGATGGGTAACCCAGTACCACTCATTTCCACATGGAAAAGATGTTACACCTCCCTGGAGCAACCTGTGCCCTTTTTCCACGTTTGGAACAAGTGATCTGAAGTTCCTCATGGATACATTTATAATCTCTTTTCTTAAGGGCCCAGAATCAGAGCTGCCTTTAGAAAATCCTCCCGTTTCACAGCCTGTCACTCAGTGCTGGTGTGTTCATTACGGAGCATGATGATGATGATCAAACACACTCTACAACTGATTAGGCTCTAAGTAGCTCGCTTTACCTGGTGAGCCTACCCCAAATTTGTGAGCAACCCAGTGCAAGCTTCAATTGCTCCCCACAAAGTTTTAAATAACCACTGCTATTTTTTCCTTAGAGAACCAATGTTAAAACCTGAGTTTTCCCAAGACCAAGCATTGGCACCCTCAGCTGGAGCCACCCAAAGAACACGAGTTCTGGATGCAGGTTATCATCTGATGGATGGCAGGAGCAGTGCCTGTGTTTGTAAAGAACCTCCTGGAGAGTCCAGCAGCCTGCACCGCAAGTGTCGAAGTAGAATCTGATGCAATTTTGCAGCATGCACTGGAAATACAGAGTCTTAGAATGGTTTGGGTTGGAAGGAACCTTAAAGCTCATCTAGTTGTCTTAAAATCTGTACATTTTAAGCAAAGGATGCAGGCCCTGCTGTTAGGGCTCCGTGGAGCCGTGTTGCTTTTAGCAGCCTGGTCTAGGGGAATGTGTCCCCGCCTGTGGCAGGGGATTGGAACTGGATGAGCTTTAGGGTCCTTTCCAACTCAAACCAGACTGTGATTCTGTGACCTGAACCAGCCCGGGGGCTGCCACCATGGCCACAGACACAACCAGGATGACTGTGCCCGTCAGCATCAAGTCCACACTGACAAAGTTTGTCCGAAGTGTTGGTATATCCGTACTTCCCATGCCCTGCAGAGCTCACCATGTAGGAAAGGCAAGGAAACGTAAGGCAAGATAAAGCAGCTTGCCCAAAGTCAGACAGCAAGTGGGTGGCACGTAGGAAACAGAAGACAGATGCTCGGGGGCTCCCCATCATTACCTCACCTCACATGGGCTACGGCGCTGTAGCACAGAAGCTTCCTCCAGTTCCATTGAACCAGAGCAGAAAGGGAAATAAAACTGTGCTTCAAACCTGTGCCCAGCCCTGATAGAGCCCCCATGCCCACAAACCCTGCTCAGCATTTCCTCTTCTATACAGCCCGGGTAGAAACCGACGTCTCATTTGTAACAAAACCACTTCCACAAAGCGTGTGTCTTATTACAGACCACCTAAAAAGTGACTTCCTGCGCCCGACCGTGCACCGACAGAACGCAAACACCGACTTCTCTTTGAGCAACGCTCGAGTTTCTCAGCCTGTTTGAAAACTGAAGAGGCAGCCCTGCGCGGGAGGGAGGAGGAGGAACAGAAGTGCTTTAGGCCATGAGGGACCCCTGCATCCCAGATGCCTCTGCCACATGCCAAAGCAAAGACTTAAAGGAACATTCATTATCCTTTGGAATACCATGGACATAGCGTTCTAAGAAGGCAATCTGGACATAGTGGCACTTCATAGCACAAGCAAAGGGCAGAGCAGGAGTGCGAGCAAGGCTGGACCCTGCTCCATGTCACTGTAACAGAACAGCACCCCTAAACCCTGGTTTTCATCACCCCAAACTCATCAGATGCGGCAAACCATTATGTGTTTGCCTATTGCTCGCTGTTCTGGGGAGGTGAAGGGATTCAAATGGAGCAGCTTCTCCCGAGGTACACCCAGAAAAGAGTATAATGGGCAACAAGCTATTTCACACCAGGTCTTGAGCTCAGAGTCACTCTGGAAGGGAGCACTGAGGTTAGCAGCAGTTAAAACAATGCCAACACATTCTCTGTTTTGCTGCATATCACAAACGTTTTGGGAACTCTGGCTATCACAGACTGGAACATAACTTAAGAGTCCAAATCTGTCCATTTCATAAGATATCACCAATTCATCAATACTGAACCTGGAAATACAGTGCTGGAAAATGTGGAAGGCTAACAACTTCTCAGACCAAAACCCAGCTCTCCTGCAAAGCAAATACTTTAAGAATAGACCATCCGTGTATCCTATTGACCAGTAAATCTACATATCAATGTCCACCACAGGCAACAATACAATTCAAACTGGCTGCCAAGGCTAAATTAACTGAGCTTTCACTTTCAGACAAGCAGAATTCCTGACTCTGGCCTTAGCCCCAGCTCACAGAGACTTCCAAATCCCCCCAAAATGAACCCATGGAGAGAAAACCACCTTTTCTCATGCTAACAACTCTATTGTAATAACATCTTCAGAGGCCACGCTCAAGGTCTCAGGGAAAAGTAAACCACTGGAGTGGTTAATACTGGGAGGGCGCATTAACTCATTCACACCCAGGCAGCTCTGCCAAACAAGGAGTTCTCCCTCCCATGTTTTCACAGCTGCCGGAGGGAAGCTCATAGGAAGCACGTTATGTAAAACCACCCCGTTGGGCTCAGCTCCTCAGTGCCGATCACACCTTCCCCTTCCCAGCACACAGAGAAAGGAGAGGGACCTGACTGCAAAAGATTTCAGCGGTTAAACTGGTCCCTATTTACACCGCTGTCTGAGTTACAGCACGTTGGGACACACAAGCAAAGGAGAAGCTCTCATTCTCACACTTTGTGTCCACAAGCTCCTGGCTGCTTCCAGCTCTAGCTTCCTGAGCTGAGCCTGGAGCAAAGAAGTGACTCTCCTCTCGCTTGCTCAACTGCGGCTGAACAGCAAGTCCTGGCTATAAAAGGGAGAGGTGAGAAAACAACAAGCCTTCAGAAGCTTAAGAGTTTCACAGCAAACCCCCCCCATCACCAGAAGGAAGATGCTATTATTCCACTGGCCTGTTTTGTGTCTCACAGGAAATAACAAGTGTCTGTACAAAACCTTTCAGATCCAGAGAGGTAATTGTGAAACCCTGCCTTGTTCCAAAATTCCCAAATCTTAAAAGCCGTACTTGAGGAAGCAACATATTCCAAGCAGAGTTGAAACACGCCTGCAAGTTGTCTGGGGGCCTCGTGGCAAGCCAGAACAGAAAACAGGATTCATGCACACTGCTTGGTTCCAATTCCATCTGAAAATTCCAAGTAAAAAGCAAGTGCCACAGCCCCCTTCCCCAGAAAACTGCTTTAGGACTGCTGCGAAGGAGAAAATGCACAGCAAATGCTCCTGCTTGAGATTCTTTGGAGGAGGAAAGCAGCTGGAGCACCAGCAGCAGCGCTGCTCTCGCAACAGTTAGAAATAACAGTATGGAAAAATACTGTTTACCCACAGAACTATTTCCACATCTCATCTACAAATCACCATTCTTGTTCAAGGGTATCAATCTGAACGTGCTCTCTCCCACACAACAAAACAGCATTTTCTCCTACACCACCAGTCATACACGGGCTGATCTAATAGCTCAAGACAACTGAAACGTACCTTTAACACAACCCTGCTCCCATCGTGCTGGAAGCAGGGGCTGGAAGGACACAGTGGCCTTTTCATTCAGAGGGCTGTTCCCACCAAGGCTCATTACAGCATTCCAGCAAGAAGAATTTTACTCGGAATTGGTTTTTGGTAATTGGGTCCAAACACTGTACCTGGAGCCCAACCACACGGACACATCCATTAACAGCCGCATGCAACCGTTTGGGTCCCACGGGCTCATCCCATGGTCCCACCAATCCACCCTGATTCCAGCCTTCACCTCTCTGATGGGGACAAAAGGAGTGCTGGCAGCTAGGGCACCAAAAGGGTTAAAATCCCATGTCAAACAGCAAGTCCTGGCTCCAGACCAGAAGGGACATGGGAACCAGGGCAGCTGAGTTATAAAGGCCTTATTGTAGCAGCCCACTGGATTGGAAATGACTTGTAGGCCTAATGAAACAAAACTTTGGCAGTAAAACAGAATGAAAGGAATGAGACAATAAAAGAGAGGAACAAAGGGAGCAGAGTTGTTTCAGCTTAGGAAAATAAGCTCACTTTGTTGTTGGGAAAAGCCAAAGCCGATTAGGATAAACCAATGACTAGGCATAAGTCTTCCAAACTAATTACACAGTTCGCCATGTGAAGTATAATTGCAAGTCGCAAACTAAGGACTGCACAACTTTCACAGGAGCTCTCTAAAGGAAGCATTACCCAGTAAAAGCAGATCCTAAGAACTCCCTTATCATCAGACCCTTCCAGCTGAAAAGGTGCAGAACACGCACGTCCTGAGCAGTGCAATTCCTTAGTGGTTGGGGGCTTTCTTCTGCTGGGCACAGTCAGGGTGAGAATTTTAGAGGCTCTTGTTTCTTTTTCCCCTTTTATTTAAATGGTATCAGAAGCCTGAAATGCTCCAACTCGTCCTGATCTCATCCAGCACCATTTTGCTTACACCTCCAGAAAGCCACAGACCTGCTGATGGCTCCAGGCAGAACCTGGGGCCTCTCCAGAGGGAAGGGAAGCGCAGCCTCGCTGAGCTTCCCTTTGGATCTCCTCGCTTCTGCACTTCCTCATTTACAACGTGGTCTTAACAGCCAGCTTTTCACTCAGCACAAGGGCAGTGCTGCAGATGGGTGATGTCCCCAGTGAATTACTTTGTTTGCCAGAATGTTAGAAACATCTTTGACTGCAATAACAGCGCATCACAGAAACAACAGCATTCGACTACCCGGATTAGGTACCAGGACAGTCAAGGCCAGGTTGGAAGGGGCTTGCAGCAAGCTGCTCTAGTGGAAGATGCCCCTGCCCGTGGCAGGGGGTTGAAACTGGATGAGCTTTAAGGTCCCTTCAGCCACAAACCATTCCATGATTCTATGATTCCCCAGTTTTCCTCCACAGCTTACAGCAGCCAGGGATGCCCTTCTTCCTGAAATCAAAGCTGGGACTCCTTCAGATCCTGGGCTTTACAGGAAGAAATAATAATCACTACCAGAAATTTCACAATCAAAGTCTCAGGAGTTTTCATTACCACGTATTTTGGTGCTCTCACAGGAGGCGTTGTCAGTGGTGCAGTCAGGGAAGAGGGTTCGTTAAAGCACTTTCCTTTTTATTGGAGTTAAAAAAGACCCTGGCATTTACTTTTCAAGAAGCTGCAGTTTCCAATTCACCACTTCACGTCCTTTCCTGCCAGCTCCGGTGAAAGGAGCGAGCCCCAAAGCTGGGAGCTGTTCTAAACACGTCGTGTATGTTGAGAGCTACATCCAGTTACCAAAACAACCTCCCTTGGCTGCAAAGCTCTCCTCTGCAGCAAGTACAAACAGGATTTCAAGAATCGCAGCAGTAGGTAAGCAATTTTTTCCACACCAGTAAATACGCTCAGCATTTCAAAGAGCAAGTCACCTGAGATGCTCTTATCAAACATGGGCGGCTCCTCTGCACCTCAGGTAATGCAATTTGCTTTATTTTAAGGAGGTGCTAAGCAAATGCAAACTTTGCTAACTCATCACCATGTGCTGTCTGCATTGCAATGGCTTGACAGGAGAGCGAGGCTTGTCCCCTAACCAGTGCACGGATGGGTCACCAGTACCTGCCACAAAGAGCTTGAGATCTGAGCAAGGGAGTCAAGGAAAGGTGGAGAAGCAAATGGAGAAGGAAGCACTCTCCAGAAGGTCCCATAAGGCCAGTTCTGGGTCATTATAGCTGAATGCAACATCACACCCACTGCAGCACCTTAATGAGTCTTCTAATTCAGCTGGACCACAGGCTGCTCAGGTCATTAACCAGCTCTGCATCTCCTCACCACCAGAGCCCTGGGGAGAAGCACCTGAAACACCCCACAACCCAAACTGTCTCAGTTGATAAACAGCAAGAGAGAACCTGAATGCCTGTATGCGAGGTCAAGACACAGTGACACGACCAAGAAGCCTCTCCTCAAAATATCACTGACCTCACCATCTCTTCCTCGCAAGCTAGAACAGGGAAGTGTCAAACAGGGATCCACCTGGAAAATGTCGCCTGGTATCATAGGGACCAAGCCCTGTGAGCCTGAGTCCTACAGGAGCTGAGCTCTAAGGACTGGATCACACAGCCTCAGCAGCACATATTGCCAGAGGAACAGGTTCCAGCCTCCATCACACCTTGTGCAATTATTTTCAGCACCTTAATTTAAGCCTTCAAATTAAGACACTTGAAAAAAAACACTTGATTTTCCAAAAGCATTGCCTTTGGAAAGGAAAACCTCTTTTAAGCCACCTCGAGAAAGGCACAACTGAAGTGTCCCGAATCACTAGTCACTCCTGAAAAACACAGCCTCGTTGTCTGCACTCCCAGGGACTGTAAAACTGCAAGCATGAAACTACCAGATGGTGAAATTAAAAAGACTATATTAAGGCAGCATCCAGACAATATGCAAAGCACTTCCACTGAAACTATTATTAACTTCAAAAATACAGGTTAGAAGAGTTCTGCAATTAGAAGTAACTACAGAAGAAACATCCAAAAGCTCGTGTAATCCTTTAATAAAAGGCTCAGCAGGCTGTAAACATCCTGCCAGAATCGAAGATTATTATTGCAAATAACATGAAAGGGTTGCAAAACAACTATCAATCCAGCACAGGGACCATTTATAAACTCACCCCCTCAGCCCTCAACAAAGCACTGCCCGAACAAGGCTTTCAGAGCAGATAAGAGAAACATAAATGAACTACGAGGAACGGGAGCTGCTTTGCTTTGGGATATCCTGTTGTGTCTTCATGCAATCACACACCCAAACCATCAGTTGGTGTACCTGAGAGATAGTAATTGAGCTGTATGGAGCCCCGCAGACAGTGGGGCTGGCAGGAGTCTCCATGGAAGGTGACACCAAGAACTGCTCTTGGAGCAGATGGTTCTGCAAGCAATTCACCTTGTTGGACTCCTGACCAAGCATCCCAAAGCTCTGGAGTCCAGGAAGCTCCATGGAAGCTGATGGCACTAAGCGCCAGCTGCAGCCTGGGGTTTGAGCTGTTCCATCACAGAAAAGACTGCTCTGGCAAGGGTCAGGATTCCGCTGTGCATATGCTTTCTTTTAAAGGATGTCAGGATTCTACATAAACTTCCACAGGATCTTGCATGAGGACGTTTAAATAAGAAATGAAATGGATATTCTAGTGACTTCCATATTACTCTGCCTATTCACTGGTTCTTCCAGGCATTTTCACCACCTAAAGAGCTCCCTCCAGCAGGTCTATCTGCTCCTTTTGCCACTGCAGTCAGGGCTAAACAGAAGGCTGATTTACACATACACAGATTCACCTCCCAGTGACTCTCTTTAATGAAACAGCATTGGCAACGCTGTACCCATGCAACAAACAGAACAGGAATTCCAGAGGCCACAAGAAATTACCCTGCAAGGCACCAAGCGTGGCCTCCTCGGAGCACAGAACTCCCGGCATCTCTGTTTTCAAAACACACTTCAAAAAGGAAGGAGGAAGAAAGCAAAGGACAGGAATTCAAACCATGCCGTGCGCACTGGGGCAGGATCTTACCTTGCCAAACTGCTCAAAGTATTGCTTTACGTCCTCCACTACCGTGTTAGCCGATAATCCACCTACAAATATTTTCTTTGTTCTTGTGACCATCTGCAAGAAATTACAAGACAAGCACATGGATTAACCAGATTATTTCAAACAGTACGTGCAGAGCAGAAACAGTCTTCAGATACCATCCCTAACCCACTTAATGGGAATATTCCTTTACACAAGCAGTTCAGATTCTATTTGATTAGGTACTTTTCCCCGCTCTGCCTTGCTTGGGTTTCATCCGAGGCACGGCTGAGCACAGCCTCTCAATAACAACTTTAGCCCCTGGATATTTGGTTTCAATAAGTGGTTTTTATTGTGCTTCTCAATGCAAAGAGAAGTGAAGGAGTCCACGTGCGGTACCCTCACAGCTGCTTCCCCCCCTTTCCTCATAAAGGCAGAGTGCATGCTCCTCGGTAGGCAAAAGGTGATTCCATGGAATTGAAGAGTTGTGTCATTCAGTTTCCATGGGTCAGTTTAACCAGGACTTGCACAGTTACTTTAGAAACAACCAGATTAAGGAAGATGGTGAGAGCTGCTGATCCAGCGCTCCTCCAGCTGCCACAAACCACCTACCACCCAAAATGTTCACGTATCACTGTCCATCAGGGCTGGATCAGGCCCTCCAGAAACTCCTTTGTGTTCCCCAAGACCCCAGCTGAACACCCAGCTCCTCCTGCTGACCCACGCACACCTGAGTTTGCTCCATACAAAGTGCAGGGATGATGCTGGACTCCCTACAGAGAACACTGTGTCACATAACCCGTTACCCACAACCCAAAGCCCTTTGAGACGGGCAGGATTCAGACCCCTAACAGTGCCAGTGGAAGCCGGTGTCTTTGGTGCGCTGATCCCAAACCATTTAACCCTTGTGGGCCACCTTAAATCAAGGCAGATCCAGGACAACATTGTCACCATGCTCTGACAGGGTTGGCATCGTCCCCGTATGCTTGGACAGAGGGGAAATGTCCCATCTTAGAGCAGGCAGTGACCTTACAGCTGGAGACAGCTCATTAGCAGCCTACCCCACCATATAGAGATGCTCTGAAGCCAACACTGACTGCTAACTCAAGAAGCCAACACACACATCAATAACAAATTCACGCAGTAAAGCACCTCAGTTTGGTTTCTGTATCAGAGAAGCCAACTTACAAAGACCAGAGGCAAAAAATGCCCCCTAACTCCAGCACCAGGACTTGCCTGACGAATGCTGGAGCAATGCAAAGGGAACACCACAGGGCAGTTGGCAGACACACATCAGACCCACTGTGAGCAGTGGGGCTCCCCAAACTGCCCCCCGGGCTTTGTGACACATGGTGCTGTGCAGCACAGGTACAGAACAGAGCCATCCACCCAAACCCTCGGAGAAGCCCCAAACACTCTCAGCGCGGAACACATTAAACATCACATCACTGCTGTCTCCACTGCTGCTCAAATGAAGCGGGGTGGATATTTCCTTCCATCAGCCCCTTACGCGCTTCACAGAGCTTCACTTGAGGTTTTTTTTCCCAAGTAGGAAGAAAAGACAGAAAAAACCCAGTGTAAAAATTCAATTATTTTCCCTGGCCGCAATCTGGGCTCCCAAATTGAAGCCCAAGCATATATTTTTCTGTAGAAAATTGTCATTTACAAATAAAGAATTGGCTAAAGCCGACTTGTAACTAAAGGATTTTGCAGGGCTGTCAAGAGCCCTCTGCCTGCCAGCATCTGATTTAAGATCAGGCCAAGCTTCTGTTGTCATACAAAAGGGGGAGGAAAGCAATTATTCTAAAGCAATATTGGAAATTATCATCATTTTTATATTTGACCGAGAAAGAAAGAAAGAAGAGCTCCTTCTTTTAGAGGCAAGATTGAAGGTTAAGGAAAAAAGGCAAAAAAACCCTACTTTGTTTCAATAGCTTCAGTCAAAGGAAATATTGGTAATGACAAGCAAATTCACAATATTTTAATGCCTTGAGATGTGTTGCGGGCTGGGAAATGGGTTCAGAAATCAGCTCTTTGGTACAAAAGTGAAGCACAAAATTAAGCCTGCTTTTACAATCTGCCTTTTCCTGAAGAGACGGCTCGATTGCCTTGTTACACGTCTGCCCCTCAGCAAAGGAACACAAGTAACGCGTAGCCTCGGCAATTCGCCCATCCTGACATGCCACAACAAGAGGATTCATTGCCTTCCCTTCACCCACAACACAAGGTAACAACGCGCCCCAGACCCACCATGGGGCTCAGCCCCATCTGACTCAACCACGGAGTCCTCTTCTCACCCCAACCCAACAATCAGCCCAGGAGACATGGTCAAGACACACGCATGGGGTTGAAAACCAGCTCTCCCCCCATGTGGATCTGGATCTCACCACATTGCCATGGGGCTACCCACGGCCATCGGTGAGAGCAGCACCGTGCTCAGCTCAGATGGAGGCCAGGGCAGCCAGGACGGCCCCAGCAGAGCAGAGGAGCTGCTGTTTGTGCTGGAAGCCCCTGGTGCCGTCTCCAACACCAATGCCAGGTACGTGCTGCACGCTGCTGACTTGTCCGTGCCGGTACAGCCTCACCGCTCTGCAATGATTAGATGACTGCGGCGGGACCGGGACCAACTGGAAACAAAGCCTCCAAGTCCTGCTCTAACCTGCAAATCCTCCTTTGCCAGCCCAACAGAGGAGTTAGGAGGCAGAGCTTCATCGGGGTGAACACTGCAGAGCTCCCACAGTGCCCTGCACCAGACCCACAGCCTGGAGACTCGGAGCACAAACAGCCTAATACCAAAGGTTTGCAAACGCACTGGCCAAACATGAGAGAGCATTCAAAACCAGCACAAATACCCAGAAGTATCACTAACTCCGGATTTTGCTGCACCTTCTGTGAGGTCAGGCACTGAATCACCAGTAACAGGTTTTAAAGCAGCTCTCTCTGGAGCCAGGCTGAGAGAGCTGGGCTGGGGCAGCCTGGACAAGAGAAGGCTCCTGAAGGGGAGACCTTAGAACA